>VXAZ01010503.1:679402-743738 GCA_013399875.1 Gymnorhina tibicen | reverse complement strand
GGGAGGGAGGGAAGGAGGGGATGGCGGGGCGGCTCCCCCGCTGCCCGGAGTGGGGACCCGGGGAGGGGCAGGGTGGGAAGGCAGCGCCCGCGCTTTGGGCGAGGAGGGGACGCGGGGGCCGAGAAGGGGATCCGTGCGAGGCGGCGGGGTGGGAAAGAGGGGCTGTGTTACAGGTAGTTTGGCGGGGGCTCTTCCAGGGAGGCTGCCGTGGGCGCACGGCGGAGTTAATAAACTCGGGCAGTTCTCCCAAGCGTTGAGTCAAGTTGGTACCTGGTTTCCTTTGACTGGCCCTATGTAAGGCAGAGACGCGTGTCAGGGGTGATGCGCAGCTTGCAAACAGTTTGCCATACAGGTGTGTGTCTGTGTGAAGTTGTCACGCCTGAGCTTTTCTGCAGATGTATTTATTTATTTTTTTTTTTCATTTCAGACTTGTTGTCCAGTGTATGTTAACACTATATCATTATGTTGCTTCAGAACTCAACCATATATTTATATTTACCTTTTGAGGAGACGTGTGGCAGCACTTGTAAGCTCAGCTACCAGCGAAACTAGACTGAGTTTAAAAAGTAGTCACTGAGATACAATAACAAAGAAGCTGCCTAAAAATAGATCTGCTTAGCAGGATGGTTAGGCTGTGCAATTGTATTGTGGCACTTTGAAAGAGACTGGGGTTAAAGTTAAGAAACTCATGTCCCTTCCTGTAATGTATACATGGATTATTTCATTGTTGTGAAATCAGATACATGCTGTAAGAATTCCTGTGGATTTGGATGCAATGACACACAGATAAGACCTATCAATGAATATGCCCCATTTCTTATTCTCATTATATTGAATGTTCATGTGCTGGCAGAACAGGTGCTGGAAGCACCTTTCTCAAGCAGTTAACCTTATGGCAGGAAATATTTCATGTTACTCCATCCCTCTGCCTCTTACTGAATAGTTTTGCTGCGAAAGTGTAAGTCAGTGTCAATAGCAACCAGCATTGTTGCCAATTTCTTTCCTGCAGGCAGGTACTAAGAGAACTATGGTAGAAGAAAAATAATAGATTTCAGGAACCAAATCAGTAAAACAGTACGTAGGAAAGAAAGATATGTTAGCAGATCAGAAATTCGAAGTGCCTGTGATCTTTTTATCAGTTGTCATCAACCCTTAATTGTTTCGTATTGTGGAAAACATTTTACTTGTATATGCTGTTCTCCACCTAAGTTATCTAATTCATTGTAACTGGATGTATCTTCTCAGACATGATTTATTCATACATATTGTCTAAAAAAGAATCTTGAATAGTAGTAATAGTAGTAGTGAATCTTGTGTGGAATGGTAGGAATGTAGCCTTTTCCAGCAATTTGGGAACATAAAATTAATGACTGAAGTTCATCAGATCCATTTATGTCTCAGAGGCTTACTTTCCTTTTTTTTTTTTTCTCCAAAGGGAACAAAAAATGGTTTAAATCGTGCCTCTTGCAGAGCTTTTTCTTAAAATGCATTTAAGAACCAGGAGGTCATGATGACTATAGAATGTGATAAGATGTTAAATTGTTATTGTTTTGAAACTCTGTGAAGGAAAACATATTTGCTAACTCATGGTGACAAAAAAGACATGCAGAACTCATAAAAACATCAACAGAAATGCCCTGTAGGAACGTATTGGCAGGTGAATGAGCAGGTAAGCTAATGCAGGACTGTAGCATTACTTTCTACATGAAGCTTACTACAAGTGGCTGTAAACTAAAGGCTCAAATAAATATATATTTTTAAAGTAAATGCTGTTTTCTGGAGTAGCTTAAGGAAATTTTTAACAGAATCATAAACTGAAAGCATCACTTGACATAATCATAATTTGAAAATTTTTATTGAGCAAGAAAAGGATGTGCTAACAGCAAAGCAAACCTTTGAATCACACTTGGCCTATGTAATGACATTTAGATAGGTTAAAAGCAGGAGTAATCATTTAAATGAGGGAAATGGAATGGGAAAAAATATGCATTTTATTAAAATCACATCATATTCCTTCATGTGCCATATACCATCAGATGGGAATAGGTTATGAGTTTTAAGTCAAGGAGATTTAGCTCTCCTCAGTAGGCCCATGGGTGATTAATCGGTTGTCAGTACTTTTATAGGTAAAGACTACTTAAAGGAGCAAATGCTGTCAAGATTCATCCTAGAATTAGCAGCCACGTTAATGCAGGAGCAAATCAAAAACAAAGGATCTAGTAGTTATCTGGCCTGAGGAGATGGGTGTGGGAAGCATTTCCACACTGATAACCATGCTTAAAAAAAAAAAAGTGTAAAACTTAAAATGTGAAGATTATGTGTTACTGGTACCTGGGATTCAGTTGGCCATAAAATTGTCATATTTGAGTAGAAGGTATACTTTTGTTTCAGGGCAAAAAGTTGGTAAAGAGAAAGGTTTCTTTCTTTTTTTTTAATGTAAATATGTTCTTCAATCTCTACAAAACTAGGGTGTGGTGATCTAACTGGTCTTGGTAGGCACTGCACAAGAAACAGTATTGTGGAATTCTGCAGTTCATTAGAGAAGCTGTTTCATATTGTACTTATATAAATGATGTAGATGTCACAAATGGGTAAAAAAGGTGGTTGTTTCAAATGCTGGTGCAGGAGTAGAGCTGCATTAGCTTGAGAGACCCTGCACAAGCAGAATTATTTTCATAAATGCATTTTAAGTGCTCATAGTTAAGGCAACATACTGTATACTATCAGATTATCAGAAACCTCAAGGAATGCTTCTGCTCTCAAGGGCATACTGATCATTCCTCTCTGCTTATTAACATACATATACCTTGCTGTTTGTGCTCTCATTTGTACTATGGAAAACAACCTTTGACAGCTCATTTTCCTCTGCATTTGTAGCCGATGAGAAAAATTAGCAGCAACTAAGAGCTAATTTTGCTCATGGTAGGAACAAGGCATTGCCTTCTGTATACAAAATTAGTTATCTCAAAAAAAAATTAAGATACTTAGGATACTACTTTTGGTCTCTTTTGTTCTCTTCCCTTCTAAAGAGAACCCTGAGCATAGGGGCTCTGGTGTTTTTTGTTGTATGGTAACTATCCTTTTTGCAATGAAAGAATTCTCTGCTATTTCATTTTGTCCTTTAAACCTCTTTATTTTTGGGTGTCTCCTTTTCTATTAATAGCTTGCATCAGTAGCACTAATATCTTGTTGCCTAGTCTTTTTAATAGCAAGAGCAGCAAAGTTGAAACTGCCAAGATTATTGTGCTTTCTGGAAGTCTTTCAAGAGCCCCACAGAAACCAGTTTGCTGGTTCTTCCCACTGTTGCTGCTTGGTAAAACTTGGAGCATGACAAAACAGTAAAATGTACAGCATGTTTTCAACTTAGAAGGTCTCCCCGCCAAGTGCAGTGATGAGAAAGGACAGTATTTCATAAGGAAACTTTAAGTCCCTGGTAATCATTGCCTAATTGTTTCTATCCATCCGACAAAGATTGCCATACTCCCAAGGCTGATTAGATAACAGATAATTCAGCTTTTACACTCCCTTCTCTCTGAAATTCATCTGAATTTACTGAATTCATTTATATAATTATTTCTGTAAAATTTGCCAGTTCTGCCTGTTCTTTTTCTTTTCTTCTTTTTTTTTCCTTAAGTAAATTGTATTGCAGTTCAGATATTCCAACTAAGTATTAAAAACTATACAAAATTTGTAAACAAGCCTCATATATCCAAAGGGTCAGTTAGTGATTCTGGAGTACCCAATCTGATGCTCTAAAGAAGCGTGTATTATAATGTACATATCCTGGAATCTCTGAAAACCGGTATTTTTCACAAACTCCAGTATATGATGCTTGTAGTCTCTCCCTTGCTGGTACCTCACAGTTGGGGCTGTGAGCACATGGACACACAACCTCGTGGTGGCTCTTTGAGAACTCATCCTGTTAACAGTTCTGGCTGAAGCCGCTGTCCAAGTCTGTCATGCTGGCCAAGCAGAATGAAAGAGACACCCAGATTTGGTTGCTTTTGCTAAGAGCCCAAATCTTTTGAGCTATGAAAAAAATGATCAAAATGCTAATGGTTTGTATAGAATGTCCTCATTCTGTACTTTTCCACAAATGAATAATGTTAATTAAGAGAAAATTAAAATAGTTTGTTTTAAAAACTGTTTTAGCTGAAGTAATTTCGATACTTAACTGTGGTACTGGTATCCATAAACACGTATTTAATTGCCTGTTGGACATGAAGATATGTATTTGAACTGCAGCGGGTACAGTGGTGGAACCCAGGAGATGAATTACATACAACTAGTATGGGAAAAATTATCTACCATATTTCTTCTGTGACAAGAGATGTCATGAGAGATGCCCATAATCTATATTGCACACTTGATATAAGACTGAAGAGTTTCTTGTACTCTTCCAATTCTCACTTGCATTATTAAAAGTCAGTAAATGTAACCAAAGAGAACAGAGCATGGTAGTTGGAGAAAAAGTCTGCCTTAGTGATCAGTCCTGTAAAGTTTAGGTTTGCCTTTTTAAAATATGAATAGGAAACATTCTTATGCTCATTCAAGTGGAGTGGTGATCATGACAGGCTCTACTCTATATCACAAATCTAGCTACAAGGTTTAAATAGAGTTTAATACCATGAATATCCTTACTTGGGGAAAACTTCACGTTTTAACAGTTTGGAGATTGAATTGTCTCAGGACTTACAGAGAGTGAAGTTTGCTGGATTAGGGCTCAGGTCCCACGGAGAGCAGAACAAAGGCAGTCACAGAGGATACTCCTTAGAATTAGCTATCCTGAAGTAGTATGCGATAAAGAACTTATTTTTGTTAATATAGGGTCTTACACCATGCATAGTGGCAGGGTACTTTGCCATAGCACACCAGACTACGTAACTAGTGTACACAGCGTGTCTTTTTTTTTTTCATTTTTGTTAAAGGGAAGTGGTAGTGAAATTTTTGGACTTTACTTTTAATTGCTGGGTTTTGGGGAGAGTTTTTTTTCTTATTGCATTTGTGTTTTGATTGTGTTTCATTGTCACTGCTGCCAATGGTTTTCTATAGCAGCTTTAGAAGTGTCCATGATGGAAAATTCTGATGACATGTACATGTTCCTACATTTTCTGCTAGCAAAAGGGAAATGAAAAACGTGGGCTTTTCACGTGGAATGGAAAGTGATGTTGTTGCTATGCTTAGCCTGTGGATCTGTAGTTTTATTAATCTGCAGAGAATAGAAAGAATTGATTTCTGTGCTTTGGATAGTACTTACATATAAGTGCTGCCTTAGAAATTGTGACTATGTCAACAGCTAGTGTCTGTCCCTTCTTTAAAGTCCTGTTTCTTGCTTTGTTTCAAATTTGATAGGAAAGTGAAAGTTTCATTGTATCCAAAAACATGTGATCCTACTAGCAATGAAAAGGAAACAGTCTGTGAATAGCAGACTTTCAGCAGATGTGTGTTTGAGAGTTATTGTATAACACTAAGGAGTAGATTTTGAGGTGTTGCTGGAAATAGATAAACCAGAAACTTGATCATGAAATCAGAGAGCTAACATCTCTTGTCATGAGAAAATATGTAGCAATGTTTTTAAGTTTGTGAGACCTTGGTAGAAAAATTAACAATTTTTTGTTTATTCTGTTTTTGAGATAAAATACCAATGATTCGTAACCAAACTTTTTTTTCCTTATAACTTGAGCTTGAAAACGGTGATGAATGCAAAAAATGGATGTCAGCGGTAACAGTCCACTATATAATTTAATTTTAGTGGCTTGACATTTGCTAGGAATGGTACAGTATTATTTTTCATAGAAGTGTGAATGTATAATAATTGTGAGTAACCTGTCAGGCACTTCAAGAAAAGCAGAGTATGTTGTTTTAAGTTACAGGGGTAAAAGAATTAAGACCAGCTGAATAACAGTTTTAATTCAGTGCTCTTTGAAGCTGAACTCCTTTAGAGTTCAGTTAGCAGACTCAACATTCTGACTCAACTGTGGTAGTTGGTAGGAAGGAAAGGTTTAAATAGATTGAGAGAAGTTGAATAAACTACCTGATTATAGGCACCTAGAATATCTAGCAAAGTTACTCTTCTTGTATAGCCACGGGGAAAATTTGTGACAGTAGGAATTAATTTCATATTGGCAGAGATTTGAGCTAGCACCTTGAACAATGAGTGTAGGGTGTTGTGGTTTCGTTTTCATTTTTTTTTCTACTGTTTTGCAAAAGAGCACTAAGTAAGCATTTTAAAAAATACACCAAAGGTTCTCTCTAGTCAGTCTGTAGTCAGTGAAGGGAAATATCTCATTCTGTAGTTAACAGAAAGGAACAGGTTCTATGGTTCAAAACAGAAACATAATATTTTGAGTTGGTAGTGACTTTACTGTCCCAGGCTGGGCCATGAGACTGTACATAGTGGAAAGTGCAGCAGATAAGGTGTGAAAACAAGCACTCGGTGAGTTGTTACAGAAAATAATCTAAATCCATATGGGGTCTTCTCAATGTTTTGGTGCATTTGATGACACATGTCGACATCCAGTTTCATTTAACATGAAGTTTTTAGAAACTCCCCTGCGCTTAAGAACTGGTGAGATTCAGACAGTATTTGCTCTGTAGGCTGATGTCAGTGATCTATTTGGGTATCGCAATACACTCCAAACTTCGGTTTTGGTCCTGTGGTCCCACTGAGCTCAAGAGATTATCCCACGTGTAAAATGCCAAAAGAGACAACTGTGTCCAATAGTGTTCTATAAAAGGTATGTCAGAAATTTTGAATTTTTACAGAATTTTACTTAAGGTCCTGAATTTAAATGACATTTTATGGAGAATAACAATAGTAAATGTTTTCAGATTTGGATGAGGACAAGAGTATTGATGATCTGACTGAATCAAAATAATCTCTCTAGGCTTTCCTGTGGTCATAAGAGGGAGTCCATCAGGGGATAGGTCAGAGTGTTTCTTGGCCTAAACTGAGCATTAGAGTTGTGCCTTAAGTAAAGTGGTTTTTCAACTAAAATAGGCTTTTTGGGAGTGGGAGAGAGAAGAAAAATCACAGACCCATTGTATGATGTTAGTAATTCACAGTACTTATTATATTTTTCTTCCACTTGCATTTTTGCTTGTTGTTTTAGTGAGGAATTTTTGATTTTAAGGACAACTGTGGTCTACAGATTGAGAAATGCTGTTTTGGAAAGGTATTTGTGTCTTCGTTGACTGTCAAGAGAAACTAAGGAGCCTGCTTTCACTAGAACAATGTCAGCCTTTGTGCATACTCCCTTATGATCCCCTAAAATATGATGCTAAAATCACATGGATAAAAACAATTTATTCTCACTTTGGGGTTTGGATGATTTTCTGTAGCTTCCAACAGGAGTGAAAAAGACAGGGAGCATTGTAAATAATGTGTGATTAAAAAGAGTGTGCTGAAAAGGCAATAACTTTAAAGAATCAGATAATTTATTATCATCCAGATTAGTCTTAATTTATTTTTTTTTATCACGGTGAGTGAAAGTGAGGGGCTTTTGAGTGCTACCTGACTTGTAAAAGTAGAATGGGCACAATAGTTGAAATGACATTTTCTTGCCCCTGTGCCAAATAAACATTTCACAGCTCATTATTTTATGTCCTCTCCCCAGTTGTACATGTACCAGCTGGATGGCATCTGAGAATCGTTTAAGCATTTTATCATTCTATAAGCCTCTGATGGAAATGACATTTAGAAGAAAAATTACTGATTTCTGTGTACACTAAAAAGTAAACATGCATTGCTAATGATTCTATTCACCACAGATCATACTTATGCATTTTTAATAAAAACTTGATTTTCATTCATACATAACTTATGAGAAATGTTTATCAGTTTAGAGATCTGCTGATTCCCACTTAAATGTTTACATATATCTGGATACCTTGAAAATATCTTTCATTTGTTGCTCAGATTAAGGTGAATCTTTATAGACAAGTTGCTTCTCTGCTGCCTACGTAATGATGTAAAGTATATAGGAAGTGCTGATTATCATACTGAATGCTGAAAACAGTAAAAAACCCCATTTGTTTGACATAAATGAATCTCATCTTTTCCTATGCTGTTTGAAGTAATAGCTTTCTAATATTGGAGTTTGGGGCGGCAGTGTGTGTGTGTGTGTGGGATGTTCTTCCTTTTTTTTTGTATGTTTGGGATGTTAGGCAGTATCTCTAGTGGCAAATCACCAGTTACATGTAACTGGCAAGTTACCAGTTATGTGAATGGGAATAAGAAAAGTCTGTTGTATTCTATATTCATACCATAACAGATTGAGTTCTGGTTTCCTCCTCACCCTTCTTTTCTTGTGAAGGAATTCTCATTAGCGGAGTTTTGTACAGAAAGCAGCATGTGAGGTAAATTCTATTATTTCTAAGAGGTATGTTGAAATGATGATGTCTCTCATGTTTATATGTTACATCACCTTTCAGAAGACGAAAAATGTGGGACCATTTGAAGATGGTGGGAGAGAAACTCATGCTGTCTCATTCAAAGATGTAATGAATAGGCTCTGAACCACCTTCTGGAAGTGGCTGCCTCTTTTCATCGACTGTATAGGCCTCTCTTCTGTATGCACCTTTATTTACCTCAGTATATAGTTAACCCTGCTTATTTTTGATGATATCTTTGTACTAAAGAAGATTAGATAGACTGTCAAACTTTTTTTAGAATGCAAGCAAACATAATTGAGTGATACATAACATTTCTTCAGGATGAATGGAAGTCATGCTAGAGGTCTAGAACAAAGGTCAGAGGGCTGCCCCTGTTCACCCTGAGGAGCATTTACTGTCACTCTGAGTGATGCTGCAGGAGTGAATTAAATTGGTGTACAAGAACAAGATAGTATTAAGAGCTAGAGGGTCTTGAATCTAAGGTACTGATTAATATATGTGTAAGAAAGCTTAACTGTCTTAGGAAATGATGTCACTCCTCTCCAGGTGACTCATAGTATGGGTCAATTTACTAATTAAAAATTCCTTTAAACTTCTTCATAGGCAGACTACTAATTGGCCCTCAACAAGTATATTTTTTCTTGTTTGAAGATAAAAAGCTTTTGTGAGGAGAGGAAGATAGATGCTGCGATGTCTCTTTAGAACAATGCATGTCTCTTTGAAAAGCCATTCTTCAATAATTAAACAAAATGTAAAGTTTGCAAATTTTTGCCATGACCGACAATGGCTTAGCATTTTTCATTATACTCTGGTCACAGTCTTTGTGGCAGGGTGTTCTATTACAGAGCACAGAAATAAAAGGAGAAAAAAACCCGTTATGTGTCATTGCTGCCTTCACAAAGCCACAAATACATTAAACTCAAGATACTGTTCATTGTGCTCTCGAGCCACCAGCGACAAAGGTGCTGTGAGTACCACTGAATATGAGGGAGTCATATGTCATTACATCACTGTTCAAATTGGCAGAGCAAATAGCACTAAAACAAATGAAAACATTAGCAGCTAAAGGAATGCAAAACAGTAAGAGGTTTGCCTTAAAAAAAAGTAGAATTTAGATGTGTTTTTTGTCATAAGTTATAAAGTTGATTTTACCTTTTTCCTGTCTTTTTTTTTTTTTTTTAATTTAGTTTTGAATTCTTGTCCACACCCATTTCATACCGTTGAGGCCAGTTAGCTTTTCTTTTCTTTGACACTTGCAGCAGTCATAGGCAGTGACAGCAGCTTGGTAACAAGCCAGATGATGGCACTGGTTGTGTTAACATAAGATATGGGCTTCAGTGTATCCTGAAAACAGAGTTCATTGTCTTGGATTTTATCAGACTGGCTTTCCTGAGTGTGGAGCTGGCAGTAAATTCAGTACTTCTAGAAGGAAATCCACAACAAACTGGAGTTGGATGCAGTATTCAGCAATATTCCTAATAATGCCTATTTCTAATCCTGGCAACCTCTCAGACTATTTAGAGGGCGTACTGTCTGGTACAATATTTTTTTGTTTTTTTCTTTCTTTTTTTGTAAATGAAAGCCATAACCCAGTGGTGGGGTCATAATGGCAGGGACAAAAGAAAAGCTATTGGCCGCAGTAACTGGAAGACATGTCTGTTCTGCATTGTGCTAAACTGTGCTTTTTCAGATGCATAATAAAAGTTATTTATGTACACCGATAAAGTGGTATCTGTTGTATAATATCACAGGCATAAGGATGATAACAAAAGGCAGCTGGTTTAGTAAGCTCTATTTGCTGCAGAAATGTGCTGCTCTTTGCGAATTGAAATAAAAAAAAAGAGAGGAGGATGTTGGGGTTTTTTCCCTGCTTCCTGGCATTTGCAATCATTCTTGCTTTTCAGTGTGCTTATAAAGACAATTATGTGGGTCCCATGTTGGTATTATATTTGTCATGACTAGCACCTTATTAGAGGACAGCTGCTCTCTCTGCCCAGCACATATGTGTAACTACCACTGATGGTAATAGAAGTTGTGAGTGTAACCCTCCTCTGCATTTCACCCACGGGGGATGCTGGAGCTCTCATGGTTTCAGTTAAATAACTTAGGTATGAAGCCAGGAATGAAATAGTGACGGATCTGGGATATTCAGTTGCTTGTTCAGAGTTCAGTGCCTGTAAGGAGGTTTTGAATTTCCAGCAATTATTAGTTGGCCTGTTTAACAAGGTGAGTAAGAAAGGTACTGTCCAAATGCATGACATCTGAGTCTTTCAGTGTATGCTAAGTGTCTTCACTGGAAGGGCAGGTATTCAGAACCCCATGAGCCCAAGAGCAGTCCAAGGAAGCTTGGTGTGGAATTTTCAACTTGTAAGCATTTTGTGGTATCTTCTCAGTCTCTCTTTAATTCCATTAGGATTAAAAAAAAGGAGTAACCAGCAGATTTTTCCAAAGCTACTCAGATGCTGTAATGGTTCTTTGGCTGCTGTCACTTCTGCTGAGACCTGGACTGAATTGGAACAAAGGAGAACATAGAAGTGGCACAGTGCCATCATAATGCTGTTAAGAACTAATGTAAACTCAGCTGGAGAAAACCTTTTGCAGTGAACAACAAGGTTTATTGACCATGGCAAGCCCAAGAACATATTCTCAAGAACCACCTCTTGGCATTTTAGCTATTGTAATGAGCTGCATATGTAAATCTGTAAGCACTTGCTTCTCTCGGCTCAGAGCTGCCTGGTGGGCAGCCCAGACTGGCCTAGGGAATGTAAACACATGCCTCTATGTTCATGTAAGATTCTCTTGTGTTTTTTGTTTGCTTTTCAAAATTTGAGTAAATTGGAAATTCTACAGTACTTGGGTTGACTAATTAGATTTCTTGGTGAGCACAAGCCCTGACTTTTTTTGGAAGGTGAAAATTATTCATCTTGTAACTACAGCATCTATACCAGACAGCTTCCTTACTAATTTAAGGCAAGATACAAAGCTACAGTGATGAATGGATTGAACAGTTAAAATTTGACATTTCCTTTTATGCTTATGCCATTTAAAAATAGCTGACTTTTGACAAACTGCTAGTATGTTTTTATATGAATTAGAAAACCTAGACTTACAGTAAGTTCGCTGCTACCTTTCAGTTTGAGGTCCCTGGAGAATGGCTGTGCTAAAGGTCCCAGCTGCTTTAATGTTTAGCACAAGCACAACGATACTAAATTGGGAGGAGCCGTTGACTCCCTCAAAAGCAGAGAGGCCCTGCAGAGAGACCTTGACAAATTAGAGGGCTGGGCAATCACCAACCATATGAAGTTTAACAAGTGCAAGTGCCAGATTCTTGCACCTGAGATAGGGCAACCCTGGATATATGTACAGGATGGGTAATGGAACACTGAAGAGCAGCCCTGCAGGAAGGGACCTGGGGTCCTGGTCAATGGCAAGTTGAACATGAGTCAGCAGTGCCCTGGCAGGCAGGAGAGCCACCTGTGCCCTGGGGGGCATCAGGCACAGCATCGCCAGCCGGGCAAGGGAGGGGATTGTCCTGCTCTGCTCTGCACTGGCGTGGCCTCACCTTGAATACTGTATTTTTGGCACCACAGTATAAGAAGGATATAAAGCTATTAGAGAGCATGCAAAGGAGGGCAGCAAAGATGGTGAAGGGCCTTGAGGCATGAGGAGTGGCTGAGGTCACTTGGTGTGTTCAGCCTGGAGAAGAGGGGACTGAGGGGAGACCTCATTGCAGTCTGCAACTTCCTCGTGAGGGGCAGAGGAGGGTCTTCCTCGTGAGGGGCAGAGGAGGGTCAAGCACTGATCTCTTCTCTGTGGTGACCAGTGACAGGACCCAAGGGAGCAGCATGAAGCTGTGTGTCAGCAGTAAACTTTAAAAACTTGATTAACTTTTATAATTATATGAGATATTTTAAATCTCTATAAGAAGTGCAAACTGGTGATACCAACAGGTGCCAGAGGACTACTTTAGAACAGCCCTCTCTGGGGCAGTTTGGAAGTATGTCTCTCATAACGAGATACCAACCTTGTATTTTTGCCTCTATGGATTTCATGAGAACATGATTCTAATCTCTGCACTCTTGGCCTACCTGCACAATTTAGGACAAGATTTTTTTCTGCTCTCGTAGATGTCTCCCTGTGTTGGTAGTGCCCTCTGGTGAGGACATACTCAGTGTCTTCCATGTAAGCTGTGAATGGTGGCATCCAGGGACCAAGCCATGCTGGCACCCTTCATACCTCAATGCAACGATGGCCACTGAATTGCATTCTTACAGTGTAAAAATATTTCACAGTGAATTACATCAATTTTGTACCTACATAATCCAGCAGGAAGGTGAAGGAGAAGGTTTGTGCTCATGCAGAGACCTGGGACTCTCACACTGGGTTGTCTCTGGTCTTCTTTAGCAGAGTATTGTAATTTAAAGCTTTTATCCCATTTATCTTGAAGATGTGAAATTTGTTAAGGAGTGTGCTGAGACATGCTTGCTGAGTGAAAGAATGATTAATCTTCCAGGAGTGTTTCCATATAAAGCATCAAATTACATTTGTGAGGAACCTCTACATCATAGCCATCCTAGGACTTATATAAGGTCGCTATACAAACACAGCCACCCAAATCTCTTTAGAACATCAGATTTGATAGAGATAAAATGTTCTTAGGGAATATTTTTTTTAAAGGTCAAAAAATAAAGATCTTGTATTTGCTTCAATTGAAATTCAGCAGGTCTTAGGTTAAAGTGAGGATAAAGAAAATAAATCTCTAGAATGATGTTATACTTGACATAATATTGATCAAAAATTGTCTCAGCAGGAGCCGATGGTGAGCTGAAAATTTGTTTACAGTTTTACATAAATATTTCTGATTGGCATGTCTTGTACATAGTTGTACATGGTTTTACCCTGGGTTTTTGTTCCACTCTTCGTCTGCACATTAATGTTCTAGGAATGTTAGACCACCCTTATTTTTGAAAATATGTTAGAAAACCTTGTCTTTTGGTTAATGGTCCTACAGTGTAAGAAAATAAATACTTGCTTGGACATTAGTAGCTTACTAATTTCTTGTAGAAGAATGTTTTACACTGCAGTGGTTTTACTGGATACCCCACAGAGTGAGTGAGCTGTAAGGAAGTTGGCTTTGGAAAGGGAAGCATTTTCAAAATGTTAGGTAGGAAAATATATCTATGGAGTCCTTCTAATGAGAGTACTCATACTAGAAAAACGTCATACAGATATTTTCTAACACCTTTCTTCTTGTGTCTACTTTACAGTCTCCCTATGATTGCAGAAGTAATACAAGGTGCTTCCTTCCTCTTAAGGGTGGGTCATCACAGTCTTTCACTAGTCTGCTAGTATGATCTTAAAGTAAGTATTTCTAGTGCACCGTATTGGAGATGTGTGTAGTTTTCTGTGCCACTTTCTGTATTTGCTGCCATACTCTCCCACACATGCAAGCACCTGAGAGGAATTCCCTCCAGGTACCTATCTCAGTGCCTAGGCTGCCTATCAGGATGATGGAGGCAGGCAGGGGCCTCTAGGGGGGGAATTCACTACTCTTTGTTAGCGTTTAGAAACTTAACTTAGGTGCTTTAAATCATGCTCTGAAAGAACAAGTATCTCCATGAATTTGGTATAGAATATTGAGTCATAACTTAGGTGTCTGGAATACACAGAATACCTGTGCTTTTTCTGCTCCCATGCACTTCTTATGTATACTTTGTGCTGAATATAAATTAAGTTAAAATATGGATTTTTTTTCCTTTTTTTCCACCTTTCTCTTTACCCCCCTCTATATTTCACATAATCACACAATGGTTGGATTTGAAGGGATTTCTGGAGACAGTCTCTCCATCTGCGTAGTCCAATCCTCCTGCTAAAGCAGCCTCACCTAGAAGCAGCTTGCACAGGATCATATTCAGGCAGGGTTTCACAACCTCTCTGGGCTGCCTGTTCCAGTGCTCTGACGCCCTCAAAGTAAAGAGGGTTTTCTTCATGTTCAGGTGGAACTTCTTATGTTTCAGTTTGTGCCTGTTGTGCCTTGTCCTGTCACTGGGCACTGGAAAAGGGTCAGGCCCCATCTTCTTGACATGCACATGTTCTGCCATAACCAGATTTAAGTTACGTCATCTCCTTATGAATCTGCAGAATACATCAAGGAAAAAACAAACAAAAAAGAGGCTATTTCTTCAGGCTTACTAATGCGATAAGATGGATGTAATTGTAAACAGGAAAACTGTAAAATAAAGTTAATGAAGTTGATCCCCTCATAATGGTGACCGAGTCCCTGCTTTCCAAGAGCTGACATGCATTAATGGAGTATGTGACTGTGGTTTTCTTTCGTACCTTCTTTTTGTCACTGTTCATGTCTTTTCACTACTCAAGGCCTACTTGTTTTACTTCCTTGAAATGTCTTGGTAGGAAGAAAAGTTACATGGAGCCACTTCTTAGTTGGTATTTTTATATTAGCTTGCCTTCTGCTGCTGCCATGAGCTATAAGCTAAGCTATATAAACAGCAAGGATTGGCTACGAAGTAGCTACTAGTAAACATGAAATATTTCTGGATGGAATCACTCTTTCTGGTCTTTTTGTGGGTTACTGAGTCTGCATGAATTTTCTTGGTTGCAGCCAGTCAGTGATCTATTTCGTGACAAGGCAATGTGTAGCCAAATACACCCGCCTGTATTTCACTGGACTATCTTCTTTATTCTCATAGCTAACAGTGGTTAAAAATTTGAGGGAATATCAGTTCTGTTGCAGCATGACAGGAGAAAAAGAGGCAGAGCTGTGTCCCCAAAATACTGCACATCTTGAGGAAATGCATTTTTAGTGAAAGAAAATCCATTGATAATAAGTGAATGAAATGACAGTAAGGCTTATTGAGTTCAAGAAGTGCAGGTAGGAAAATAAGAACTGGTCTGCTGTAGTAACAGCTACCATGAGATGTGGGGATGAAGGAATGGGGAGAAGAGATAGAGGGAAGAGAAAGGAAAGAAAATACATCATTGATGGAACTAGTTCTTAATTTTGGGCATTTATCTCAGAGGGTTTTCTTTCCCCTAGACCAACCTCTTTTTATACTGGTCTGAAATCAAAAAGGATAATAGTTTTTCAGGGATTCATGGTTCAGATGAGATAAAGAGGTTGAAGGAAGCAAGTCAGTTTGAAACATTTATTCAATGTGCGTATATAGATACAGGAAATGTATGTTTATGTGTTTATCTAAAAGGGAAAAATATGTATGTCTCAGTGATGTGTGAAGATGTCATAGTTGACATTGAATTCATGTTTTAAGCAGTGATGTGTCAGGTACTGCAGGTGTACTGCAGTGCATACATGATGACACAATGTATCATAGAACTGGGGACTTTCACAGAAAAACATAGCTTTACAACTTGAGCTGGAAAATTTGGCTTCTGGGGAAAAGTAGATGAAGCTTAGGCACAGGCAGAGTCTTAATATGTTGAATAGTGGCTGCATATAAGCAATGGATTACACATCCATTTTCAGCTCAGTGTTGCAACAAAGAAGACAGGAGCTTAAGAAAATATGCCTGAATGAAGTCACAGCTCTGAATGTGTGTGCTGTGAGTTTTTAAAATAGAATCCTGTTGAATTGAATAGAATCATAATCTCCTACGCTGCATGGGTGGTACTCAAGACTTTAGGGGAATGGATGATAATTCTGATACTAATGGAAGTCTATTAGAAAGAGATATGAATTTATCTTGCATGTGTCACAGGGGAATTTGTCTTTAGCAGACCTACGAGTTGAGTAAATGATGAATGTTTCATATTTATGTCATTGAATTAAATGGGAAAGTCCTTCATTCAGCCACTTCCTACTATTATTATCAGCGCTGGACTGCTAATTTGGGAGAAAAAGGAAGGAGAGCAGAAGAAAAAAAAATAACTTGGGTAGTGAGTGAAGGTGGCAAGACTCGGGGCCATTCTGGGAACACAGAAATACAGAACTGCTCTTCACAAGTGGTATAATCTCCAGGAACAAATGCAGATTGATCTTGCTGACCAGGGATCTCTGGACATTCTTTAGAGGCTTTAGGACTGCAGTCCAGGGAAAGGAGAGGTTTGTTCGTAGAGGGATGGACAAGCTGTTGCATGCCCAAAGAGTTGGCTGTATTGTGCCAGTAACCAGTATTACTGACCATCAGAAATGATGTTCCTTTTGGTGGAGAAATACCCTGCATTTCTGTTCATTCCAATCACCCAAGGCTTGCTCACCTAATAGAGGCTCAGGCCTCTATTTGAGCAGTGGGGGTAAAAAAAACCCAAACTTAGCTAATGTGCCCTATCAGCAAGCACACACATTTAAACTTCATTTTGTAAAAAAACCTGGAAAGTATTCTTAGCCCAGTAGTATAAAAGTTGTGATAAGGTCTACGGGTTATATTGAATATATTTGGAAAGTCTACTAAAATTTAAGCTTCAGCTAAGATTTTACAATAAAGGAATCAACATAAATTGGGCACCCTGTGTAATGTCAGTTAGACACTTTTATTCAAAAATTGTATAAATGTTGATTTTTAAAGCCCACACTAACAAGACACATGATAGAGGAAAGAATGCATTGCAGTTGGACAACTATGGTATTTTTAAGACTACCCACAGTGAGGGAGAATTTGGCTAAGACAAGGTAATAGTTTGCAGGTTTCTTCTACTTGTGAAACCTGGTCTTTTTTACTTTTTCACTCACTTAGCTTACAAAAGCATAAAATAATTTTCCTTTTCTGTTTTTCATTTCACTTTTTGTCAAGCAGTACATGCTTTGTAGTTGCTGAATGTATAATAATTAATGTTATTTTGATTTTGTGGGGGGTTAATTCTGGCTGATACAAGCTTTTAACATTGCCATTTCCTAACCTGATATTTTTGTACTCCTTTAAATATATTTGTGTTTGTTTGCTGGAGTTTATCAATCACTTCCAAAAAAAATATGATCTGAATTTAAGTATGTACTAAACTCCCTTGAAGCTTTACTAGTATCACACTGATGCATCTGGCTAGATCATTTTCCCTTAATTCTCTTTCTTGTACTTGTCCTAATTTATTTTAGCTGCTACTCAGTCCTAAAGATTGGCTACTACCCTGCTTTAGCTACTTAGTAAGCTAAGAAATAGTATAGTGAAAGCTTTTAGATCAGTTCCATGGATTTGCCTTAGGTCCTAATGTAGGCTGCTTGCTTGGTTTGTCTGCTGTGAACAGGTCATGCAGAGCAGGCAGAAGTACTCCTTGGTCATTTTGAGCGTGTGGAAGGTGTCTCATTCCTTCCCAGCTGGGTTTAAGTGACCACCCACTGCACACATTAGATGCCTACATGGGGTTAAGATCCACACTTGGCAACTGGTGCTTGAGGAACTGAGGTTGCTCTTTCATCCCCAAGATGAGGCTTGGTCCTTTCTGTCATGGTGTGTCTGGAAAAGGAGTAGTGGTAGCTGTAGCGCTGCCCAGTTATTTCATAGTAAGTGACTTGTTAGTTTATGCACGCGAGAAAAAAACATCCATTTGTTTGCCCTCTTAAGAAGATGGGGCCTGAAGCCTTCATTTCTTTGCCGTTTTCAGAGTGAGTACCCTTGCCAGCAGCACAGGACCAATGGGAACTTCTATCCAGCTCTTACTCAGTCTGGACCAAGAACAAAACAGAGAAAGAAAGAAGATGCCTGAGCTCCCTCTGTGTAAAATAGAAGAGTTCCTTAAAGAAATGTATCTGGACTCAGCTCTTTGGACCACTCTATTAATTTTCTGTGATGGAGTTATAAGATGCATAAACAGCATTAAAAGCCGATCTCTACTGGGAATTTGTTTAGTGTGGTATAGAGTCAGGTAGAAATAATCTTAGTCATTCACCCAGAGTCATGACATCAAGAAGCAGGAACTGGATCTGAGTCCTTGACCCTTGATGTTTTCCCTTTCAGTACTGATCTTATTTAATTTCTTCTTTGGTAAAGTGGTTCAAAGATTAGCTACATTAATCATCTCTGTTACCAAAAAAGTAGATTCACGCTCCAGGACAAAAGCCTCTTTATGAAGATAAAAGGTCTGATTAAAATATTAACTAAAGTCCCTAGAAGATCCCTTAGAAAGATTACTGTTACTACAATACCAAGTTGTTTTGTCAGGGAAAGCAAGATTAAGGTAGAAAGATCAAGCTTAACTTTTCTTTCTTTTTTGCTTTCCTTACACTGTAAATTATGGTTGTTTCTATCATCATCAGTAGTTAGCTACAAAAAGCTTTACGGGGGAAATATCTTAAGCTTACTTTCTTCTGCTTGGTTACTGCTCGTGGTCTGATTTTATTCAGTGAGACATTAAGTCAGTTTCAACAATGAGTGTACTTGGAGTTCTCTGTGCCTAGGAGAAATACTGAATAAATTTGCATATAGACAGGGTGATAATTGTCATAACATTGCTCCTTTCTGTTCATGCTTTTAGTTTTGCACCCCCTGTGCAGGGCAGTGCTGTGAATTTGTCACCTACCACAGACTGTGTGAGAGTCCTTCAGACGTGGGATGCCACATCAGAGGGGCCGGTGGCAGCACCCAGAGCACTTTCACTCCTCGCCAGATTGTGGTCTGTTGCCTTTGAGTATGCCTCTATGGCTGTTTTATTTCTCTGAGTAGCTCCTTACAGCACCGTCCAGAACTGATGAAAATACTCTGATGTTTGAATTAAGATTTTTTTTTTTTTAGCATCATCTTTCCTGGGTGTTCTTTTAAATGTGTCTAGACAATGTTTTGCACAGAATGATTGTAATGGTTTAGGCCAAATTCAGGGAAACGTCCAAAAGGAACGTCTCCTCAAAGGAAGGCAGGTTACAAACCACCCCTCCCCCAACTGGGTTCAGGAAAAAACAAATTTTCCTCAGAGGAAAGTGAAGGAGAAAATAAAACTATTTATTTAACAAACACACAGGAAAACAATACTAATAATGCTAAATAATAAAATCTCTTGCTCTGGAGAGAAAACCTGAAAGATTTTAGAGTCCTTCTGTGGGTGTGGTCTCTCTCCTCCTCCTCGGAGCTGGGTTGGCGTGGGGGGCCCCCCTCCAGGCCGGTGGAAGGTCCCCCGGTGGGGTTCTGATGTTCTGGTGTTCCGAACAAGTCCAGAAGAGAAGAAGGGAAAAAAAATCCGAAGTCTCAAGAGGAAAAAAAACTCAACTCTCCGTCCCTCTCCGAAGAAACAGAGCCGAAGAAGCTGACCGAAAAGCCAGAAGAAAAAAAAGTGCTTCCTCTGCCCGCCGCAGAAGTAGCTAATCTCTGTGTTCTTGAAGCACAAACTGTTTTGAAAAGTTCGCTCAGTTTTTTCTCTGTTTCTTGTATCCAGTTTTAAAGGCATAGAAATGCTCAGGAATCATGTCTGGGCATAGAGCGGTGGTAGGGGATACAACAGCACAGTCACCCCAAGACAATGATGCTGACCATTGTCCCATATTTTACATGATTCTTGGAGGTTCCTGCCAATCTGAAATACTCAGTGATTCCATCCCTGGTGTCCCAGAGGCAGAACTGAGCAGTTAATTTCCTAAGCCATCCTTCTCTTTAGCCGCACTTTTCTTTAATGCTGGGAGGAAAAAAAAGGACGTGGTTTACTTCTTGCCTGTCCATAGGATTACTTTGTTATAAACTTGCTGCTGTCTGTTGGACAAGGGAATAACCCAAAACACCACCAGCACCACAAGAAAAACCCCAAACCCTTACAGTTAAAATGTATCTCTGTGACCTACAGTCTTCGTAAGTACAGTTCTGCTACTGTCAGATGGGTGTTGTGCTTTCTGGGTTTATCAGTGGTCAGTGATCTTCATGTTTCCTGTGTCTTAATCCAAGCAAGTGTGCTTTCAACAGACCAGTTCTGAGTTTGTGAAAGCAAGACTCAAGTTTTTGAAAGCTGACTCTGTTTTCAGTCACCCAAGTCTGCTAAAAAGTACATATAAAATGGACATCCAAATGCCTTTCTGACAGCTTTGAAAGTCTTAGCTTATGGGTCTCCATTGCAACTGCCAGAGTAACAGTCCATGAAGCCTGACAAGTGATTCAAGGAAATTATTGGTAGCCACCATTATGGTTTTGTTTTCATTGGCAAAAACATTAGTGTAGTAGCTTTGCTGTCTTGCCTCAGTTTTTCATCCAGATTGCCAGTAATAAAAAGTATGATTACTTCATTGGAAATGTGCTGCTTGCTATAATTCCTGTAATCATATCTGTTTTATTTTCTTTTCCTTGTCTTAGTTTTATTTCTCTTATTATACAAATAAAGATTAATCAGAAGATGATGTTTGGCATTTGTAAAGCTTAGGCTACACCTTGTATTTGGCAAACACGTCAATCAGGGATCTTTTCCAATTTTGATTTCTTTTTTCTTTTATCTCCCATTGCTCACCTATTATTAGCATTTGTAATTATTGTCAAAAAAAGAAGAAATATAGTAAACAGTTTCCTGACTACTTTTTAATTTCTTCCTTTTTTCTTCCATACCATCTCCCAATAAAATTCTAAAGCATATATGACTTCCTTTTCTATATGAAGGGATTAAATATTATGTTAAATGTAATTTGTAGAAACAAATGGGTAATTATATGTGTGATAGGTGCTATCTCAATATCTTTAAAATATATCCTTATATGAATGTTTACTCATGTACAAGTTATTCTCTCTTTAAGGAATAAGTAATAATATGTGGTGGGTTTACCTTGGCCAGATGCCAGTTGCCCACCAAAATATCTCTATCAGTCTCCCTCCTTTCCTGGACAGGGGACAGAAAATGCAACAAAAGGCTTGTCAGTCGAGATCATGAAGGACGCGATCACTCACCACTTACTCTCATGAACAAAACATACTGACTTGGGGAAATTAGTTTAATTTATTACCAATCAAATCAGAGTAGGATAATGAGAAATAAAAAGCGAATAATAAAAACACTTTTTCCCCACCTGTTCTTTCTTCCAAGACTCACAAATTCTCTACTTCTTCCCTCGCTGTTGTGGCACAGCGGGACAGGGAATGGTGGCTGCACGCAGTTCATCACACGTTGTCTCTGCTGCTCCTTCCTCTACAGGGGGAGAACTCCTCACACTCTTCCCCTGCTCCAGCGTGGGGTCCTTCCCACAGGAGACAGCCCTCCACCAACTTCTCCAACTTGAGTCTTTCCTACAGGCTGCAGTCCTTCATAAGCTGTGCCAGTGGGTCCCTTCAATGGGGTGCAGTCCTTCAGGACTTCAGGCCCCCCTGCTCCAGCAGGGGTCCCCTGTGGGATCACAAGTCCTTCCAGCAAACCTGCTCTCTCATGGTCTCCTCTCTCCATGGGTCCACAAGTCCTGCAAGGAGCCTGCTCCAGTGAGGGTTTCCACAGGGTCACAGCCTCCTTTGGACACTGCTGGGGTCCTCCAGGGTCTGCTTTGCTCCAGGGACTTCACTGCTCTTCTCCCCCATGGACCTCCATGGGCCGCAGGGGCACAGCTGCTTCACCATAGTTTGCACCATGGACTGTAGGGGAATCTGTTCTGGTGCCTAGAGCACCTCCTGCCTCTTCTTCATGGATGTTGGGGTCTGCAAAGTTGTTGGTCTCTCATATTCTCTCTCTCTCTAGTCAAAGTTGCTCAGGTGTTTTGTTTTTATTTTCCCCATTCTTAAATACAGTATCTCAGAGGCACCACCACTGCTGCTGATGGGGCTCAGCCTTGGCCAGTGGCAGGTCTATCTTGGAGCCAGCTGACATTGGCTCTATTGGACCTGGGTGAAGCTTCTGGTAGCTCTTCGCAGAAGCCACCCCTCCAGCTCCCTGCTACAATACCCTTGCCACACAAAGCCTATATATGCTACTAGCAAGAATTTGTGTGTGAGGAAAGATTAATTTAAGAAAATATTGAAACCTCATTTTTGTTATATTCAAAGCTTATTTTCCATTTATGTAGCACAGCACAAGAGCAGTTAAGCTGAGTTTCATTTTATGACAAGAAGTGTAGACAGTGATTATCACTGGGTCTAAAGAAAACAAAAATAGTTATGGTAAAAGAAGACATGGCATGTCTTCTGAATTTGAGTATGTCTGTGCTGTTAATTTTTATGGCACTACTAAAGTTAGACTACAGATGTATTTTCCTAATCATCATATAAAAATATCAGAGAACATGGATCCCCATCTGACAAAGCTGCCAGAGTGGTTATGACAGTATGCAAGTTGAGGTAAATTATCAGTGATTACAAACTTACCAACATTCCTAGTCACACAGAGGAATACAGATATAGGCTGGAAGTGGTTAACGCTGGTACTGTTTCCTTAGGTGGCCGTAATTCTGAAAGTTCTTCCAAGAACTGGTTGGAAAGCAAAAGGATCCTTTGCCATTTATGTTGCCTTATCTTTTGCAGCCTAGTACATGAAAGGTTTATGGCAAACAATAAAGTATTAAGGATCTGCTTTTATAGATTTGAAAAATTTCTTAAATACTGTAGTTTGCTGCCAGTGATGATGCCTGCTGAGATGGAAATTCAGATGGTAGTGGTCTTGAAAACAGAGTTGAGAAGGTGACTTGGCTTTGAAGTGGTGATCCTTTAACTAAAGGTCGAGGGAACAAGTTACCATGCCAGTTCATTTTAGAAATCTGTTGATGAGGGCCAGCTTGTTATCTCTAAGCTCTATGATAGTGTAAAATGGCTTTATTTTACTACCGTCTATGTGATGTTGTAACTGCTGGAGTTTAACCTCTCAGGGCCAATCTAGAAAAGTGTAAGTTTCTGTTGCTCACAAACACTCTTGTTCCTGTTATATATGTATACTCCTAGAGTGCATTGCATCTTCAGGCTCTTTTACAATGCTGATCTAACTCATTGCAATATTTAAAGGACAGCAGTCTCTCTGCATTTCCTGAGAACTGAAAATCTGAAGTTGCAATGTTGTCATCAATTAAGCTGTGATAAATAATTGTACTGAAGTATGGCATCAACTGATTTCTAAATGCAAAACATTCGTCTGAGAAGTTTTTTCTTCAACGTTATTTTCAAGGTGCAGAAATAAATATTGTTGTTGGAATGATCAAAGCAAGTCACCCATATTTTCCAATTCAAACAAATATTTGGAAATGCTCATTACTGAGCTATATGTGGATTTTGTCTGGTGTATTATTTTCGAAAAATATACAGGGATGTTTAATCTAGAGCAACAGTGATCAAACCAGTAGCTATTCTGGTAGTGAAACACGGTCTGGGTTAACACTTTTATTTTGGGCTATTCAGTCTATCTATTTCAAGGAATCCCTCAGAGGATAGTGCTCAGATTTTTATTGAACATAAAAATTGTAATTGGTAGAATGAATTTTAATATGTACTTTATTTTGCTTCACCTAATATGTATGTTTGCTTCACCTAAATGTATGCTCAGCTTCAAATATTTTCAGTATTTCATTTATTCTTTGACTTTGACCTAGAAATTGTAGCCCATACTCTAGAAGTTATAATTGATTAATATTGTATTCTTTTCAATTACAACTATCCTTTAAATACTACTTAGATATTCTTACCAAATTATTATATACTGTTCTTAAAATATTTACTTTTTCTCAATGGTTGAAGTGATATTCAGGAAAAATTTACATATGAATTATATCTCTGACTTAAAAAAATGGCAGAACACAGAACAAAAAGAAGAAAAAAGTGATTCCTCAAGTTTGCTCTTCTGTTGAAGGTGGCTTTCAAATTTGTTATTAACAAGTGCTCAATGGCAAAAAAATCAGATTTTTTTTTATTACTTTGTTTTTTCCCTGACAAGATTCTGACTTGAAAAGGTAGCCAGAGTTTTTGATACACAGGGATACAAGAATAATAGACTTCTGAAGCAATCATTGAGAATTCTGTCTGATTATTTTGGCTCTTTTTTTTTAAATGCAATTTTTTTCCACCTACCTGTAGTATGTTTTAAATATGTGCTGAGAACTCTGTGATCATATGATTAAAGACAATATCCTAATGCATATCTTAACGGTGTATCATAAACTAAGAAAATTAAATCTGCAGAGGCAGATTTGACATTTTTCTGAAATTTGCATGTGCATTTTCTTCAAACTTTCTTATCAAATTTCTAGCTTTTTAAAATTATTTTATTAAGAAGTGCAAACTGCATGTTATGCACTGACCACTGACATGAAATTCCTTGATTTCAACCCCTGTTAGCTGTTAGTGGAGTCTGCAGAGTCTCAGATAGCTGCTGTATGCTGTTTGTCCTCCCTCACGTCAGTCATTAGTAGTGTCTAGTGCCTGCAGAGTGCTCTGTGGATGGGTTTCACAGCCATGTGCTGACAGCTGAGGAGCATTGAAACATGCAAGATGAGAGGTTCCGTTGACTCTGGGTCGTGCAGAGATGTCCATCCCAAGCCAAAGGATGCTTCCTGCAAAACATGGAACTTGACCCTGGAGCTGTAAGTCTTCAGCGTTACCTCCTCTCAGCAGGCAGTTAAGAATCCTTTTGTCAAAATGTCCTACCTCCAGAAATAGTTGCTCAAAATAGCAAGTTCTTGCCACTGATGACATGCTATGTTCATTCTTCTGGCTGTCATATGATCTGCTATTAGTAACCTTATAACCTCTCTTATGAACTGAGGGGTTGAGTGAAAACTTGGGGTGGGAAAGCAAGCTTCCATTTCCTGGGTAGGTTTTCTTATTCATTATGATTTCAATTTCCTGAGTCTTCAGCATCTTCAAGGTCTAGAGCAGTGCTCAGTGTATTGCAAACATGCTGGAGGTCAGCAGGACTTCAACACCAGCATCTCCTGTGACATCATGAGACTTACAGTATCCAGACCACGAATCCTGCTTCATACTGCATCAAATGTGTCCCTCCTTCATCTCTCTGTGCTGCACAGGGTGTCATTTTTCCCTTCCCACTTCTGTACTAGGTTTGTCCACGTCCCATCTGTTGTATCCTTGCAACCCACCTACTCTTAACTTACTTGCTTTCCTAATTTGGCCCCCTTAAAATAAAAAGGCAAAGAGCTCTGCTCCAGTATATGGTTCTGTATTAGAAGTGATAAACTATGATGTCTCTTTCTCCTAGTATCAATTTAGTCTATCTGGACCACATCATCTGAGCCCTTTTTCATACCTCTCTGTATCTGTTCTTTTTCTACTTTTCCCTATTCCCTCCCACCATGATCCTTACCATTCTTCCAGGCTGTCTTCTTTATTTCAGTCCTGCCTCATTTTTCTTCTTGCAACCTTTTTTCTTCCCTGTTCCTTGTTCTGCTTTGTGGGTGTCAGGCTGCCTCTTCCTTCATTTGGTATCATTTGGCATGACTGAAAACAAGTTAAAACAACATTTTATTGCACTGACACAGAAAAAACCCCAAGTGGATTGAAGTCAGGCGGTGCTGTCATCTGTCAGCCTCTTCTGGATATTTCTGTTCTGCCTCAGAGACACTTTTGAAGCAGTTCCTGAACTTCATTGTACCTAGGCACATCAGGTGGGGTATATGTTGTAAAGATCCTGATACTGTTTCAAGTGATGTCTGACATCCTCCCTAGGTTGCCAGCTCATGTATGGAAGAAAGATGTAGCTAGTGGAGCAGAAGCTGTGTCAGGAGTCCAACTTTTCCTCATAAATCAACACCCTTGGGGAGAAAAATGCATAATATCTAAGCTGATAATGCTGTCATAAATGAAGAAGGTTTGACTGGAGAGAGCAATGGTGATTTGGAAGCAAGAGGAGTAATTTCTCATGTGTACATATAGTCTTTGGCATGTGATTTTTTTTGTTTCATATATGAGATGTGGTTCTTTAAAATAAGAAACAAACATGAACTTAAGCTGTTAAACTTCTAATTGCATAATTAACTTTTGGAGAAAAATGTGATTGTTGGAATGTATTTTCATCTGGCTTTACAAACTGTTGGGCAACCTTCCAGTCCCACATTTTGAAATTCAGATTACTTTGCCACTTTCTAAATAAGACAAATGTAAATTTTGGAAAAGTGTGTAATGAATTCTGGTAGTTCGTGTGTCAGTTATGCTGAGAGAGTGATTAATAAAATCACCATGTGATTTTACATCATACAGTCTTGGAAAACATCGTTTGAAAGAGTGCTTCATTCTAACTTGAGAATACCTCTGTGTGCCTTACTGTACACCTTATCAGAGAACCTCATACTGTTTGTTCTATTCATTCTTGACTGCAAAAAGCTCTGGTTACACTAAAGAAATGGGAATAACACTGGATTTTCTAAAATACTGGCAGTCAGGCCAACAGGGTCTCTTAATGGATGGGAGCGATAGACATAGCAAGTATTTGTCGTGGTCCCTGGAGGTTTCCAGGTCAGAGGGGGGAAACGTTTAACACTGCTGAGGCCGAGGGAAGCCACAAGGGATGTGTCCATAGTGGGGGTGAGGCATATGCTGTGGGGTCCCATCTGACTGGTGCTTCACTGATATAGGTTTATAGAATTATAGAAACCTATAGAATTAAGGTTGATTCATGAAGCAGTTACTGAGTTCCTGAGGGCGCTGTTGCTGAAACAGTCCTGACATTGTCTGGGGTACCTACCCAATAGCACAGCAGATACACAAAGGTAGTTCAGTCTCACTGTTTAAGTGATTGGTCTGAATTTTGGGCGAAGAAGATCCTGAGTGTGTAATTTCATCAACAGGCCCAAGGTCTGTAGCCACAGCCCTTCCATGAGTCACTCAGGGGTTTAAGCAGCTATGGAATTACAGCGCAATGGCCACAGGCAATACCACAGCTGTCACACTGTCTGAATATCATGAATTCATTAATCACAAAGTTTGTCATAATGTGATTGTCCCTGATCTGGGGATGTGTAGTTCCTAGCAAGATTGTCAGGACTGCACTTTGACTCCCCATGGAAATAGTTTTTATTTACTGCATAATTAATTGGTAAGTTAAACGGCTGAATAATACAAGCCCTGACATTAAGTTTGATGCTGGTTTTCTGGCAGCCCTTCAGGGCAGTGCTCTTCCTCTCAGTGTTCCCAGCATAATTAAATATCATTCATCCTTTGAAGGACTTCCTAGGTAGGAAGAAAAGAAAAGAGAACAGTGGAAGCAGGGAGGATGCAGGAGAAACAGAGTGGAGTGAGAGTCCCTAGCATGGGGGAAAAGGGAAAGCCGGAACAGGACAGGGACAGTATTTGGAGCAGGTGTAGGTGGTTAACTCAGGTCTTTCACAAGTAGCTGAGAGCAGCTGAGGATTTCAAGTGATTCAAAGGCAAGTTATGGTATCAGGTGATGCATTACAGTATGCTCTGCATATTTAAGAACACATCCCTTCATCTTTCTGGTACCCTTTTTTGGTAGACATACTTGTAAGCTTAGAAAAATTTTTTAGAAGGACAAATGACCATGTTTTCAGAAGTGGCCATTGCTTTCAGATAGCTCAGTTTTTAATGTATAACTTGAAATACACCAGGATACAATTTCACTGGGGTTTATAGCCACAGTTTCTGTTTACTGTACTCTGAATTTTGGATACAACAGTTGATTTTAAACCACAGATTTACTTGGTGGGATCCATGTTCCCTTGCAAAAATACTGGCCTAAAATGAACTTCCAGTCCCCATATGATGGCATTAGGAGAAAAACTACCAGAATCTGAGTGTGATATGTGCATTTTGTTCAATTCTGAAAGAAAGTAAAAGAAATATACTGCAAGAAGAGGATATGATGCTAATTTGCATCACTGAAAGTTTGTTCTAGAGGAGTTTACAAATTCTGATTATGGGACTGTAGTTTATAGAAATTAGAAAGCATTTTTTAGCTTACTTATGAAGTAAGTTAAGAATTACAGCTTTGCAGTTTTCATTGAGAGTCATTGATGATAAAGAGAGCAGAAATTTACACTTCACTGAATGTCTATGAGTAATTCAGGCTTTTTTCCCTCTCGGCAGGGATAAAAAGGAAGGCAATGGGTTGTACAGGATGTATTGAATTAAGAAGTTAAAAATACTGAAGTGAGTGTAGAATGGATCTGAGGGTAACAATCAGAAAGCATTCAAAGAACAAGTCTATTGGTGAGTTGATATCTAAAAGGTATGCAGTTGTAGACAGACGGATGAGGGATCAGATCCTGGAGCTCACGGATTTATACTAGTTGAGTTTCTAGCACAGGGGGCTTGCTATTCCTTTGGGGGTCTGTTTTTCTGCTGTTCTCCAATGCTACCTCTGATCAATTACAGTGAATATTATTGGCAACATGTGGCAATCCTGACAAGGATCTGGTGATAATTTTATGATACTATGCATTTTCTGCCGCTTTGCTGTTGTCATCCTTCATATGTGTGTTCAAAGTACCTGATTTTGCTGCGAGCTAAGTGCTTAGAGCTGAATTGTGGCTGACTGCTGCCACTGCTGAGGGCGGGAGGGCCACAGAGCAGAATGTTGCTGCTTTTGACCTGAAAACTTGCTGAGCATGATGATCTCCTCAGGGAGCCGCAGCTAAAGGTCCGTGGTGCCCCGAGCCCAGCAGCGCCAGTGCCACAGCTCTGGCGTATGTCTTCGTGCCTTGCTGGGTGTGATCCAGACAGGAGGCAGAAGGACCCTTTGCTGCATCTTGATTTTTTCACTTTGGTACCTTCTTTTCACTGCTCTGATGGAACATCAGTGAAGTGCTGTACCATTTATTTACAATGCTGTATGTATTCATTAGATGTGCAGAATAAAGTAGATATACTGTGAGCCTGCGGGGAAAAAAATAATCAGGGAATCAATAGCTGGAGAAACACTGCTATTAGGCTGTCAGCTGTTCTCAGCAGAGTATGGCAAAGCAAACTTCAGCCAAGTGACCTAGAAAGATGTATGCTTTATCAAGGAGTCAGCCTGCTTCTCAGGCGATAAAGTATCACAAGTGAACGGTCGGTGGCTGTGTGCTGACCTGTGTGCCTGCCTGCCCTGCTGCAAACAGATTCAGCTCTTGCCCTGCCTCGGCTAAAAAAACACACAAGCTCTTACAGCTTACATGCACAGGAAAGAAGTTATTTCACTGGAACAATTTTTATTTAAGTCGGCCTTTTCCATATCTTTCCATAAAACCATCAAGGCTGTTGCTAGTGTGCCAGCAGGTAGGGTGAGGCTGCAGTCTGCTGTGCTGACCAGCATTACAGCTGTCTGATTCACTGAGGTATCGTGACAGTCTGTACCCTTTTGCTACCTTCCTTACATGCCATATGCTCTTAGCTTCATTTACTATCATATATTGTGTTTTCATTATGCTGAGTCCTGAGATCTGACATGGGTTTTACACGCTACAAGAACACCACTATAACTGTGCTCTTCCTTATATAGGAGTTGATGTAAACATCTCTCTGTTTAAAACTAAATTTTCAGAGCAACACTGTAATATTTAATGCTTTGAAATTAGGCTGCTTTTAACTCCTACATCATACAATCACTAATCCTGAAGCATTGCTAGCACTAAAAATGGGAAGGAAAATATTTCAGGTATCTTTAGTAGGATATGGATTCTCCTAGCTCATCACTTCTGTTCGTTTCCAAGCACAATACCAATTCTTAGATCCTTCAGAAATTCAGACATGGGGCTGATTCCAGCAGGAGAACATACTTTTCACAGAAGTAAGATGTTACCAGTCAAAATGCTTTGATGATGTAAGAATTGGAGCCTGCTTTGTCCCCAGCCTACTGCCTGGTGCTCTCAGGATCTCAGTGGAACCTGCAGTCTTCTGAACACATGCATTTTTTTTTTCCAAAATATATGATTGTGTTCAAAAACACACAAGTGCTCTGCCACACTATTTTCTGCTGACCTGCTCTGAGTAGTAGGCATGGTTTATCTTGAACACTCAGAGCCTGCTGGAAGGATTATAATGCAATTAAGTAACTAAAAGGAATATCATGATGAGTAAAGAACAAGATGTTGAATATTCTTTGCATGTGCATCTCCTGGCTACATAATGTGTGCGATCTGAGCATTCATTTAATGTGGGGTTTCTTTTCTGGGTATTTAATTTTCCCTGTTTCTTCACCTGCCTTCAGAAAGCTCATAATTGAGAAACATAATGAGGCCCACATGTTCATCAGTACTACTGCAAGTGCATAATTTATAGCAGAAGAAAGGTGTTGCTCCAAGTGGAGATCAGCTGCTAGTGGTCAGCAGAGTTTTGGAGATACAGCATCAATGGTACAGAGGGACTCAGAACTCACTTTAATGGTTTTGAGGGGCATGCATAGTAGCACTTGAATAGTAAGCACTAACTGGTGGAACATTCTTGCTCTGTAAAGAAAGAGAGTAATCAATAGTGTAATGCACACATGTAGATGTATAGGTGCATAGAAACATGTATCTGTGTGCACATGGATCTGGGAAGTTCCAATATCAAAGCAAACCAAAAGGGACAGAATAAATTTTGACATGAAACCATTGCACACTTCTTTCTTTGGCTTTGCAGAACGTGGCTTATTGTTTTTGCTCTGACTGGTTGGTGATAACTCCTTGCCAGATTGCATATGTCAGACCTTCAACCCAGGCTCTTTGATCAGCTTATGATGATATTTTCCTCCTCCCCACCTACCCTTACGCTTCTGGATATCAGCAAGTCTGTAATATTTTTCTTTTAAATTTGACATTTCATCATTTCCACATTGACAGTTTGTTTTTATGCTACAAGAATGGATGTTTTTGCCCCCTTTTTGCCTTTTGGTGTTTTTAATTACTGCCCCTGACTAGCCTAGCCGCTTGTTTCTAGCAGATTGGTTCCTTATCTGCCAAGAAAGAGGCAATCAAAATTATACAGAACTTCTCTGTACAAACTGGATTATCATTACACCAAGCTCTAGCTTTCTGTTTTATAAAAGATTTCCTTCCATAGCCGATTTACTTCCACAGCCTTTTGCTTCCTTCCCTCCCTCCCCCTGCCTTCCCAATCTCGTTTGTGGGACAGACAGGCTAGCCAGGGAAAAAAACAATAATCCTGTCCTTCATTGCCCTTTTAAATTAATTCTTTGTTGTCTGCGAATGACTGAAGCAAATAGTACATATATTAAAATCTGTAGCCCTGTAAATTCTGATGATTTTAGAAATCTGTTCAATGCACAATCCTGGGAAACCGTCATATCATCCTTCTGGCATCAACCCTTTACAGATTTATTTACTGTTTTTCATAGAGTGGAAGCTTACACAAGGACTAAGTGAAATCCTTAGCAAGTTGGTGATCTCTTCATTAATACACTTACAGCCTTTGGGCTGGCCTACATAGTTATCTGTTCTACTCATGTGTTCACAAATTCAGAGACATTTTGTGAAATTTCTAAACCAGGAAGCTGATATTGCTGATATGTTGGGGTGTTGCTCAACTTGGTTTGTTTGTTTGTTTATTTGTTTTTCATGGAAGCTTTTAGCTCTGTAGAATGTCACCTGGTTTAATATTAGCTTCTGGTAAATTAACTGCAAATATCTCTGATTTTCAGTCTGTCTTAATCTTTATTTGTTCTTCCTTTGATTCCTGAATCCTGTGTGCGAATGTTTGATTTTAATGTATGATTCATATTCTTGTCCTTTTAAATTATTTTAAAACTGTCCTTTCGCATTGTCTTTTCTGGATATTTATTTAAACACTTATTCAACTAGAATTTCACGTTGTCTTACCTGAAGCCAGATAGCATGTTTTGGAGTTGTTTGGGGGTTTGTCTTGTTTGTATGGTTGTTTTTTGGGGCAGGTCTGATTGTTGGCTCTTGTGCTCTTCCTAGTGTTTGTGATGATACGCCTATCACTGGACTAAAATAAAATCTTTAAGCAGGCTTACAATGGAAGCATTTTTGTTGTCATCTGTCCTCGTGTACTACAGACAAGAAGAGATATGATTTGCCCTTTTTTCTCTTTGCAAAGAGACACTGGAATGAAGGATTACATTCAGGGGAATATCAGTTTCCTGGTTGTTTTGTAACAAGATTAAGGGAAGGGGTGGGGGGAGGCCAATCTACCTACTCCAACTAATGACTATCTCATACGCACCATTACTGGAAAAGAACATAATGTGGAGAGCAGGGATTAAGCAGAACAGCAAACTCTGGTGACCGGTATTGTTAAAAAGTTGTTTGATTTTCTGGAGAGCTCCCCCGTGAAGAAGACCAAAGACAAATGATTTTTCTTATAATATGAACCTTACGGTATAGGAAATTGCTCTGCCACTCAGTGTTTCACTGGTGGAGTATTTCACTTTTATCTTAGTTGTATATCCCTTCAGTGCCATGGCATGGGTTCATGTGACTCCCATGACTTGTGATTTGCAGGGGCTCGGAAGCTGCTCCGTGATGCTGTCCCCTGCTCCGGGCCCTTATGTGTGACCTGGTCACCCGAAAGCAGAGCTGCACAAAGAAGCTGACTTACCTCAAAGTGCCATTTGTACCTCACAAAGAAGCAGAGATGTGGCAGAGGCGATGAGGGTTATCTGCATCTTATAAACTATTTCCTTTGGCTCCCTGAAGTGTAAAGTCTGACTCTTATCTCCTGCCTGGATAATTATTTTGGTATTAGTCTTGAAGGCAGGTGGCTTGGGGCCCCTTCTTAAATGTGTATCATAGCCAGCACCGTTTGATTCTGTCATTTTCCCCTAGCTGCAACTTTTCAAAAGGCATAACTTTTTGATCAGACCAACCAGTTGCCAGAAATAAATCAGATCAACACCTTAGTTATCTGTCCTTAATTGAAATAAAATCCTCAGACCTTGAGTGATTTGAAACATCAAGAACAAAGGAGTCAGAAAAGAAGGGCATGCTTAGAGTAAGATGGGAGACAGATTGTCTGCGTGTGTATGTATTAGTTTTGGGTTTGGTTTTTTTTCTCCCTAATGGAGGTATTAAAGAGTCTAAGATGAAGTTTAGTAGCAGATAGGATGAGTGAGGAAAAGGGGTAAGTGTGGATTTTGTCACTGGCATTTTAAGACTGAGATCTAGGAAAAAGGTAACTGACAAGTTACAAAATGGTAGCATCTCGGTATAATGTGGCTGATAATTTAAACATACACATTTATAAGTTCTGATCCATAATAAAGTTGGAATATGTAAATGTGAAATTTGGCACTTTCTGCGTGTTAGATTTGCCTCTTGAGGGATTATGTTTTAGAAAGCAACTATAATGTGTAATTATAACATCAAGTTTATTTTGCTGGTTTCCATACTAAGTTATGTGTACAGTCCAGAGTAAATGGCTATCATGGAGAATTCTGTATTGAACTCTTGTGTTTTAGGTTTAATGAAACTTTTGTTATGTTTTGCTTTCAACTTTTGATTGTGGCCATTTATAATTTATCCACTCTATGATAATACATGAAGATAATCCACTAAGAAGAATATTCTTCTTAATTAAACTGGGATGGATGGATGGCTGGATGAATGGTGCTTTCTTGCTTCTCAGTGAGACCTGTAGGATATATCTGAAATGCAAATGACTTTATCTAAAATACAGCTAAACCTAATTTAACTGATGTAGTTACTAGCTACTCCTAACATCTGTGAAAATTATTTCCCTCCAGGCTATTTTAATGTCAGCTTGCTATTTGGGACTAATTGTGAACATGTGATTATCATCTCATATTATGTAGAATAAGAAAGCAAGGGTAAGGTATACAAGGTAGGTTGACTTGATAGCCTGAAATTACTTACTCTTCAATTTTGCTTTGTCACTTTCTCTATTCATATATTTACAGTTTGTATAAATAACCTGTGTCTGTGTTTCCTTTGACTTGGTGTTCCAGAGAGAAAAAGGGAACATAAAATCTTTGTATGAGAGGAATGATTTTCTTTTGCAGAGGAAAGTAACTCGGCTAAAGTGGATAACATTGAAAAGCCAATTTTCTGAAAAGACCATAGTGTCTTGCAAATGGCCCATAGAAATTCTACTTCCATTTAGTATGTAGAATAATTGCTTGAAACCAAACTAGAGCAATGGTCTGGTTTTGGGTATGTGCACATTTGTCAAACACTATGTTCGATTCTTCACTGAGCTTTGGATCCATCACAGAGTGGTGGAACTAGGCTGTGTTTGGCATTTAAAAGCATGATTCTTCATCTAATATGTGTACAAATCTAGACATATGATGTTACTTGATCTGTTCAGCCTGGAGAAGAGGAGACTGAGGGGAGACCTCATTGCAGTCTACAACTTCCTTGTGAGGGGCAGAGGAGGGGCAGGCACTGTTCTCTTCCCTGTGGTGACCAGTTACAGGACCCGAGGGAATGGCCTGAAGTTGTGTCAGGGAAGGTTTAGATTGGATATTAGAAAAATGTTTTTCACCCAGAGGGTGGTTGAGCACTGGAAGAGGCTCTCCAGGGAAGTGGTCACAGCGCTAAGCCTGACAGAGTTCAAGAAGAGTTTGGACAGTGCTCTCAGGCACATGGTGTGATTACTGGGGATGGTGCTGTGCAGGGCTAAGAGTTGGACTTGATGATCCTTGTGGGTCCCTTCCAACTCAAAATATTCTATGATTCTATGATTCTTTGATTTTATGATTCTATGATCAAGAGCACCACCTTATTGACAGTCAAACCACTTTCTGAAATAACTATAATAAATCAAAGTATAAAATCTCTTCTGTGTGTTACTTCTAGCCTTCCTGTGCTGTGAATGTTGAATTTTATGTGGTTCTGACTTGAAAAGCAATTCTCTGAAAATTACATAACGAGATTCCATTTTGTATCATCTTTTTGCCTCTCATAAATGCACACTTTACAAGTAAAGCAGTATTTTTTTTTTTTTTTAATGCATCTTAGCTATCTACCAGCATATCTGGGCCTGAGGACTGAGATTCTGACCATGGGTTGTTTATAGTACTAAAAGGTTTTCCACATGAATCATGTGTTCAGGACCTTCATATTTGCATCAGATCAGAGTTAGCAAGCTGTTCTGTTGACTCAGGAATGAAAAGCTCCAATTTGTTCTGTCTGTGTTAGCTCGGGAGGTTTCATAGAACTAAAGTGCAGGTTTCATTTTCATTTTGGTTGACTACATCCTGCACTAATGCATGTGAAATGTAATACTATGCTGCACCCTGGTTCTGCCGTGGTATTTCTTTAACAATTCCAGTGGAAAGCTGTGGCCTGCCTTATGGCCAGTTTGCAGCCAAAAACTGGGATGGGTTGGTTGCAGCTGATTCCTACCTGAAAAAGGCATCAAGCAGCATGAAGCTATTGGTAGAATGATTGTACTGGAGGAGTTTAGGAAAGAGACTGCAGAAAATGGTAGGATGATGAGAAAGACAGAGTGAAGACAGATGTCTTTTCGGAATTCATGGGGCTGAACTGTGGTGCGGACTGCACCTTGTTGCTAGAGAGAGCAGTCATGATGCTGACTACTTAAGCAGAATGGACCTGTTGAGTAAGGACAACTTTCTCACAGTTTTTCAAGGTATTTAAATGCTGACCTAATACTGATTTCAAGAGTTAAATACTTAAATAATACATCTCTATTATTTAACACACATTGATATCTTTGCTGTCTTGTGTGCTACTACTATCTGCATAGGCATCTAAATGGTAGGAAGAGCTGTGCAAATAAAGATACACTGAAAGAGAATATCCTCATTCATTATAAAAATGACCTTTGGAAAATACACGATGTATTAAAAAAAATTGCTGTCAAGGTAATATGACCTTCTACACCCATGCTAGATTCCAATTTAAACAGAAATTCTGGTTAAACTGCATTTTAGTACCAACGTGAATTTTATTCCTACTTCTGTGTATTTATCAAGCAGTGATGTACAACTGACAGTACTACTCAATGACAGAGAATTTTGTTGTTAAGTGTCAGTGTCCTGGCTAGAATTGTAAGTTTTTAATCAGTCTTTGTTTCCAGGTTATTATAGATTATCCATGGTTGTTACAGGGTTCTGTTATTTAATGGTGTGTGGTAGATATGACACAATATCTGATGTGACGGTAGACACATGCATTTGTGTTGTGCATTAAACATCACTACTGCCTGACATTTTAGGTCTCTCAGCATCTGGAATGCAAATGTTGCTATTCAATGTCTTAAATTAATGTGAAGTTACCCTAAGTAGGTGTTCATTTGAATGTCATTACTTTAATTGGTCTGCATAGACTTCTGTCAAAATTATTAAGGCTATTGTAATGTTGCAGAGGAGCAGTAGGTTGAATGCACTGCTTGTAACCTGTGACTGTAAATGTGTTCCTGAGCAATTTCCAGAGATATATTGTGTTGGAAGTTTAGGTAGAAGTATACTTTGATTGCCAAAGTACCCAAATTATTGTAATGCCAATGACCCATAATTTTACCATTAATTGTTGGGAAGAAAAAAGTGGGGAAATCTTTTTCTTTTACTCATATGAAGATTAAGCTGAATTCTCCCCAGTATGTGTGGTAGTATTTGCAAGTTAAAAGGATGTCTTTGATCCCAAACCACAGTTGTTCTAGGAGCATTTCATTCATGTTTTCTTAAGGATTTTTCTGTGTTCCTATAAAACATGAAATGTTCTCTTCATCTGGTAAACAGGCTTTCGTTGTTGTTTTAAGAATATGAAAAATGATAGTTTAATTAGAATACAAAATACAGAGAAAGGAACAGAAATGCTACTTTAAATTATTCTTAACTGAATAGTCTGTCACTTTTACAGCACACAGTGCACAAGCATGTATAAGAAGCATTTTGTCTGATGCAAATTGTTTGCCAATGGTTCTTTGAAGGCACGTGAGTGATGAGTATCAACTCTAAATTGCTTATCTGCCCTGTGTGTCTTCAACATGTGAAAAATACGTGGTTGGTCCCATTCTTAATGGATGCTGTTCTTTTTTTGCTCTGTATTTTACCCATGGGCCACTGTGTCAAGCTAATACAAATTCAATTTCAGGGCATGTTCCATCTATATGATACAGTCTCCTAAATCCTCAAATTTAAATTTCTACATAAGGCAGGGATTAAGCAGGCTGGTTTTGCAGCCAAAGTTTCTGTTTGACCAAGGTAGAGCAGCTGTAGCTCTGGACATGGAAATGTGCTTCATAGACAGGGAAATGAGTCCAAGACACAGATCTCCAAGAATACAACTATTAGAGTTCCCTGTTGACTTAGCTAAAAGCATCAAGCTATTTCATTCTTTACCAATTATTTACCATTTGACACATCTGAAATATGGAATGTATTTAATTTAAAATATTAGACTTTAAAATACTCAGCTGACATCTTATTATGTCATCACTACATATAAACACAGACTGTAACTGTGATCTTTTCAGTCTGTCTCTTCTGTAGCTGGTAGTCCTTAGTGGCTGTAAAGGAGTTGTAATCATGTAAAAAATTTGATTAAGGATTTTTTTTGGAAGACTACATGTACTTTTTTTTAGATTGCCCATAATGGCTCCAGTGTGTAAACATGTAATTATGGAGTTTTCTTAAATGCCTACTATTTACTCAATAGGCCGTGAGGGCTACAGAAGGAGCTCTTTATTGCTTTGCAGATCATTGAACTTATAGACTGCATAATAGCTCCTTTGAAGCCAACATGTGCTGTTTTAATGTGGGTGCTCTGTGGAGTCCACATACCCACATCCCATTTTAAAGAAGGAATAGTAGAATGATCTTCTCTTAATAGAAAAATCAGTTGCTTCACACTATGGGAGACTTCAAATGTTGTTTTGGAGTACAAAAACTCTTAGTGATTTAGGTGGGTAAGGTTTAGGTTTTTGTTGGGTATTTTGTGACTTTTTTTTAGGCTGTATGACCCAGATGGACATTTTTGCATCTAAATATAACTGAATATAGAGCTTCGTGAAGAAAAGATTTACATGATTTAACATTTGGAACATGAATNGCCCAGTCTGTCCTGGGGTGCATCAGGCACAGCATCGCCAGCCGGGCAAGAGAGGGGATTGTCCTGCTCTGCTCTGCACTGGGGCAGCCTCACCTCGAGTGCTGGGGGCAGTTTTGGGTGCCACAATATGAAAAAGCCATTAAGCTATTAGAGAGCATCCAAAGGAGGGCCACGAAGCTGGTGAAGGGTCTGGAGGAGAAGCCTTATGAGGAGTGGCTGAGGACACTGTTCAGCTTGGAGAAGAGGAGGCTGAGGGGAGACCTCATTACGGTCTTCAACATTCTTGTGAGGGGAAGCAGAGCGGCAGGTACCGATTTCTTGTCTCATGACCAGTGACAGGACTTGAGGAAATGGCATGAAGCTGAGTTAGGGGAGGTTTAGGCTGGATATCAGGAAAAGGTTTTTCACCTAGAGGAGAGCTGGGCACAGGGAAATGGTCACAGCACCACGCCTGACAGAGTTCAGAAGTGTTTGTACAATGCTCTCTGGCACATGGTGTGACTCTTGGAGTGTCCTGTGCAGGGCCAAGAGCTGGACTTGATGATCCATGTGGGTCCCTTCAAACTCAGCATATTCTATGATTTTATGATAAACTTTCGGAATCTGATGCTATTAGGCTCTCAGGTGCTAGTAGGGGAAAGATGCTAAATTGGGGATTAGAAAGGACAGGAATGGTATTGGGAGGGAGTATGTTTTGCCTGTGGTTACAGGTAATAGTCAATAGTGTTTACCTTCTATTAAGTTCCCAGTTTCAGTCCTGGAGCTGATCCCTGAGGTGCCTGACATGAAAACCACTGAGGCCATGTTCTTAATAAGCCTCTTTCACCTCTTTCCAGGCCAGAGGGGAACAGGGAGAAGGCAGGACCAATTTTCTGCATTAATGGGGGAGAGAAATGCTGTGTAGATATGCAGAAAAAGCAGGGCATCGAGAAGAAGGACTTTGAAGCACTTGCCAAAGTGGAGGGTGAATCTAGCTGGCAGTCCATGGTGGGGAAGAAAAGCATCTGGCAGGTGATGTGGAAACAAGAATGGGAGAAATGAAATGCCTTGTTAGTTCTTCAGAAGTCATAGTATGGTTGTTTCTGTGTTCTGAAAGCTGGCAGCAAATAGAAGTTAGTTTAAAGAAGTTATTTCTGCAGTAAAAAGGGGAGAAAATGCACAATATTGTGAAGACCTCAGTAGTGATCCTGAGCAGTGTGGGAGCAGATCAAAGCTTCCATTTTCATAGTTTCATTTAACTTCTCTTATATTTAATTAGGTACATCCAGATGCACGAGAAATTATGTCTGAAGAGTAAAAGTGGTAAAAATTCTGAGTCTGACAAGACTAATGAGCTAAAAACCAGAATATATTCTGGTGATTGAGAAGAGGATGTTGTTCTGTTCTTTAATAAGAGCTTATGTCTACCAAGTGCCTGAAAGCAAAATCAAACTCCATCACAAAAAAAATCTTTTTGCAAGGGAAAAGAGATGGGTCATTTCAATAAGTGTATTATAAATACCTGAATTTCATGTGCAAGTTTAAAGAAAAGTGTTTCTCATAAATGAAGAATGGATGAGTTTGGAGAGTAACTATGCCTAAATAAGAAAGATAGCATTCAAGTTGGAGAATTTAATTAAGAGTTCTTAAACTGCAACACTTTGTTAAGATATTTGAGATGAGTGTGTTGCAAATGAACAATTTGCTGTAATTTCAGTTTGGATGTCAAAGTTAGATACAGCACCATCAATTGGGAATAACACTGTCAGACTTTATGTATGTCTTTCATTTTGTTTTTACGATGCAGTGTAATGATGTTTCGTTAGCTGACTAATTTGTTGATGTTCCACTGTATACAAAAGGGCCATTAGATGCACCAACATAAAAACCTTTTCTATCAGTCATTCACAGAAGAGTTTATTAAAAGACAACGTTGTAAATATCTGATTGGTTCCTAATCCAGTTTGTAGTTTGTTACTAGTGGCACTAATGGGCATTGACTTGGTAGAGATGAATAATATTCTGTCTCTTCTCAGCCCTTGAACAGGCTTTTCCAGAACCATCAAATCAGCCACAGGCTGTACTGATTCCACCTTTTAGTGAAACTGCTGCACTACATCAGGCCCTTGCAGTCTAGAGCTTTACAGAATTATCCTCTTTAAAAATATGTAACACAATCATCTATGCAAAAAAATACAAAGAAAATAAATAAAAGAAGACAGTTCCTCCTATATTCAGCTTGGGGATTTTTCCCCCCCAAATGAACTGAAAGTCACTGAAAGTAAAAGAGGTAAAAATAATGACATTTTAGTCATCAGAATTCTAAGTCTATATCTTATAGGGACAGGTGGGTAGACAAATTCGTATCTTTCAAGATGATACCTACATTCTGAAGAGCATTGTTACAAAGATTTTGTGAAGAGAGGATGGAGCAAAAACCAAAATATCACTTTCCCTAGGAAGTGGCATGTGAAATAGGGCTACATATTTAAAGATGACCCATCAAAATGAAACTACTTACTGGTGCAATGGAGGATGAAAAAGCAAATTGTTCTTTGGAAGTGTCTGTCCAGTTCAGACTTCTGTCTGATGTTGAGATGAATTGTCCACAGGATAACCCTGTTTGTTTCCACTCACTATAGGCAGCATGGAGTTTCCAGTTCAGATGTAACCAAATTATTTATAGAGTTTTGAAGTCAGATGACACAGATTTCACCATGACTTTGTTAACTATGAAAGCCCTTGTGCGTCACTTTCATTCATTGTATATTGAATGTATTGCTCAGAAATCTCCGTAATCTTGTGCACAGCAACTTTTAGAAGTTAATTCTATTGCTGTTTGTAAGGCAAACAAAGAAAGTCATTGTGTGTTCAGTATGAAGCCTACTGTGTCAATGTAAGCAACATTTCCAAATGCCTCTCAGTAGAACACACATCAGTAGAAAGTGCATGGAAAACCTTTCATCCTAGCAATGTACATTTTGCTAATCTGTTGTTTATTCCAGCACTGATTCTGCCTTCAACTGCATGGCTAAAATCATACTCTATACCCCATCTCCCACCTCTGTTAAACCCCTATTGTTTTGTAAACACCTCCAATAAAAGAGATGGAGTTGTATTTCCAGTATCACTTAAATCAATGCCTGTTTAGAATGGCTGTTTGAGGATTATCTATTAAAAGATACAACAAAAAAATAACATGTACGGGAAGCACACATTCAAAGTCCTCAGGCTGCACCTAGTTTCAAAATACTTTTGTTTGTGTACTCCTGTAGCATATAAACCCACCAAAACTATCTCTAAATTCTTCAGCTATGAAGTTTTGTGTCATTTTACTAAAAGAGTATTTTTTTGCAGAGGGAAAAACTTCTCTTAGACATAATCTTTGCTATGTACAGCTTTAGAAGCAGACAGGTGAAACACCCTTTGCAGTGCACTTCTTAAAATAATGTCATGGGGAAGGTTCAGCAATCAGGGAACACAGGTGAGCTGGAAAGTGCCAGGTCATTGGACAGCACCTGAAGGAGAGCTGAGGCTGGAGCTCTCCTTGGAACAGGTGGTCGTCCTAGTCACAGGGGACCACAGGAAAATGCTGGAGATATGTAGGTAGAGCTGGAGATATGTAGGTAGAGCTGCACATGTTGGGAGTAAGAGTGATTCAGTCAGACAGACTGACGTGGTGGGGAGGAGGACTGTCATTAAGCATGCCCGAATGGTCAGAGCTGTGTGAGCTGGAGACATTATTGACATTCCTGCTTCCTGTTCATACTTGTCCCTGCCTCCACCCTGTTTCTCTTCATCCATTCCTCTCCTGCTATAGTTGAGTGGAGAATGGATTGGAAGAAGTAGTTGGGGAGGGTCAGTCAGTTCACAGTGAGTTGAGATTCAGCATCACAATGAGTCACTATATTTTATACAACTGACATCTGAAGAATTTTTCTTCTTTGGGCTGTGCACAAAGATGTGCTGAGGTGATTCTGTTTCCATTTCTGCCACGTGCCCAAACTTGTGGACTTCTTTATAGAGAGTAGTTTGTGTTCATTCTTATTTTGCTTTAAGAATTACTGATCATTACTTTATTCTTTCTCTGATTCATCCTTGCCTTTCCAGACCTATTGATTTTGAAAATGGCGGCATGCTACTGAGCTCCAGCCATACATCAAATTTGTTTCTCCCTGTTCATGAATTACAATCCTATGACTCACCCAGAGTTGCCAAGAAGATAATTGAATCAAGTCACCATTAGCTTCTGGAGTATAATTCTCATCAGCACATATTGGCAGTTTTATGAACTTACTTAAAATGCAAGACAAAGAAATCTGAACCTATTCACAAAACAGTGAGATTAAACCCAGCCCCCGGTAAATTAAAAAAAAAAAATAATTGATCAGCATCTTCAGGTACTTTGAGAGTCTTCAGGGAAAAGACATGAAGTATGGATTGGTTAAAAAAGAGAAAGAACCGGGCTTCCAGTCATATTTGGAAGGCATTTTGGAATTGCCATTAATGGTATCAGTGTGTCTCAGGATCACCTGCAAAATGAACAGTGTGATGTTTTTACACTGGAGAAAAAACAGTGATGAAATTGTAGAAAGAGTAAATCCCTTTTCTGAGTACTAGGCTAGGAATGAAAAAGGAAAAGGTTTGCGAAACATTACTTTATAAACCAGACTGCCTGAGTGAATGGCTGTGAATTTCCTGCAATGTGTCCAGCAGCACTGACTAGGTAATAAGTTGGGGCTTGGGAGTATCAGCAATAAATCTGTAGAGACCTATCGCTGGGGGTCCGATGCTGGTCAGCACCGGTGTGCCGTGACCTTCCTGGAGAGAGAGTGTCCTGCAAAGAACAGCTCTTCCTAGGGCGCTGGCAGGCCTCCCTGAGCGACAGGTGATTTCAGCAAGTGTAGCAATTCCTCAGCTACAAGTGATTCCAGCTCTTGTGATTCAGCTCTTTGTGAAATCACCCAAGGCAAACCTGGGGACAGAGAGACAGGAGCCTCGTGTGGCAATTCTACAGAGGTAGCCTTTATTGTCCAGCCACTCTGCAAAGGGAAGATCAGTTACAAAACTCCCTAATCAGTGGCAGAGGTGGGTTCTTTTTATGGGAAAGGTAGGGGGTGGGGTAGAAACCAATAGCCAATGGGGTACCAGGTATTACCATAAAGAAACAAGGCATGCTGGGGGGTGGTTCACTTTGTCACCCTAACCCTGAGGAAAGTTGCTTATCTCTGGGGAGATTCTTCTGAATTTTGGGCTTCCTGTGCTAAGGGCTCACAGCCCTCCACAGAGACCTTTTCTGTCAAAATGGTTGTTCAGAAAAAAACCCAGTGCTTTATCAGAATTACACTTTTGGTGAAATTTGTATAGTGAGCCATATACAAGCACCCACACTGTCTTACCAAGATATGTCTTTCTGGGATAGCTTGTGCTGAAACACTTCCGTAGGAGATGAAACTCAGATTAGTGTCTCTGTCTATGCTTAATTTAAAGCTTGGTCTCACAGGTGTCGAGAAGGTGTGCAGGTCTCAAGACTATTTTGTGTTCAGTATTTTTGCCTTAGTTTATTTTAAGATTTTGGGTTAGTTCCTGTGCTGAATGTAGGAAGATTTTGAAACCTTGATATTTTTGTGGAGTAAAACTCTGCTTCTCTCTCATTCTATATTTGCCAGCTGGTGTACAGCAGAGCGATCCCAAAGCTGTACATGGAATTTGCCAGTTGAAAAGACAGATTTCAGCAGTCCTTCCCTTCTCCTGTGCCACCTGGAACCTAGGGACAGCACATTATCTGCCAACACTGTTGTTAACGCTCTTGAAGAGGCATACAATTTGTTAATTGTGTTTTGAGACTGTATGAGACTGAAAGAAATTGTAAATAGTACTGAAGTGCAGAAAATTATTAATAAAAAGAAGCAATTTGACAGGGGAACAGCAATTTGCTTTTGAACAATGTACCTAGAATGGTTGTAACATCTTGGCTCAGGGAGGTGACAGTTCAGTTCTATACCTGGTGTATTGGGTCATGGAAACATTTGAAAAGTTTGCTTAATTTATTGGTTTGCTTTAACAAGCTTGTGAGGAGACTCCAAAGCTTGGAGTGGGGAGGAGTTGCCAAATAGTGAACTTTTGACATAAAAACTTGCACAATGTTGGTGAGCAGCACACAAAACCCTATCTTCAGATTTTCCGCCTGAAAAATTTATAAATATTCTGGTGCAGCCACAGTGTTTTTGTTGAGGTTTGTTTTTTAGTTCTTTTCAAAAAGTGATCTGTGAAAACAGGATAGAAAAGTTAAATGTTGTGGCCTTAATCTTCCACTAGCAATATGTAGAAATGGAACTGTTACAGTTAACAGGCCACATAAATTTACCACTAATGTGCATTCTAGTCTGCATTTTCTTACCATTTTTTCCCCTCTTTGTACGTCTGGCACATTCAATCATAAATCTTTTTAAAATTAAAACAAATTATCATATTATTGCAGTGAAAGATGAAAATTTCTATTCTCATCTTCAGTTTTAAAGTTTACATTCTTTTTGCTTTGTAGATCTCTGATCCTTTCAGTCTTTCAGAATTTGACAATAAAAACTTTTACCTACAAGGAAAGGAAAAAACCCAAGCTCCCAAAACTTCAATAAAACTTTAAAGAAGGTTCAATTAACAGGACCCAAGCTCTCCTTCAATAGGCTGCAGTTAATCCACCCTATCCAAAATACATTAGTGTGCCCACTGTCTGGAAACACCATCTTCTGCTTTTGGGAAGGTTGTTGTACCAATCGTTAAGCATTTTCTATTGAAAGAAAAGCATCATGTTTTAAAATCTCACTGTCTGAACATGCTGCCAGTAGTCATAGTAGGATTTGACCCTCTTCCTCAACTATCCATCTCTGTAATTAGGACTGGGTTTTAAAACTAAATGATTAGGTTTGGCATTTGTGTCAAATCACAGGAGCTATAAGGTCAAATAACTTTGTCCTGCCAGGAAACATTGTATCAAAACCAGTAGATAGCCATCAGAGTTCTAGTTAGACTGCTCAAATGGGTATTCAGGTGAAATGCTTGAGCCACGTAAAATCACATCTGATGGCTGCTGAGCTTAGCACTGCTGTGGGAATTATGTCACAAACCTCAGCAAGAAGGTCAGATGGGCACTACTACTGCAGCCTCTGGGTCAGAGGCAAAGAGATCTGTTAAAAAAGAATCTCTCTGGAACAAATACAGTCTTCTGAAAAAACACAGGATTATGTGTCCAGACAGATGATGACTATTACAGAAGACACAGCTGGGACAAAGCCTGTACCTTATTACTGAAACTGAATATCCTATAAGAAAATGCTGCTCTGTTAAAAGATAATTAGGAGCAAACACTTTAAACTGCTGTATTACTCAGAGCTAAAATGAGCTAATGAGATATCATATGTATTATGCAAGGAGTTTAATAAAAATCTCACAACAATTTGTGTAACTTGGCAAGAGAATTTTTCCCAAATGGAAGGAAAGATTATCCTCTAATCATTATTAAAAAAACCAAAATTGAAATAAACACAGGATATATTCAAGAACTGTGCAGCGTATCTTAATAGAACATTACAAGGAAGAGGTTATATGTCATATACTTAAAACCGTGACACCTAAGAAAACAAAGGAATGCCTTTCTAGCTGACATTTCAGAGATTTTCATTCAGGTTCTGGGTAAAACCTGACCAGTATTTGTACATTGCTCTAAGCATAAGAGGGACTAATGTCTTTAAACTGAAAGAGAGTATATTTAGATTGGATATTAGGAAGAAATTCTTGACTGTGAGGGGGGTGAGGCACTGGAAAAAGTTGCTCAGAGAAGCTGTGGATGCCCATCCTGGAAGTGTTCAAGGCCAGGCTGGTTGGGACTCTGAGCATCCTGGATGAGTAGAAGGTCTCCCTACCCATGGCAGGGGGGTTGAAAATAGACTATCTTTAAAAGTCCCTTCTAAAGCAAACCTTTCTGTGTTTCTATGATTCTATGACTAAGGGTCATATCTGGGGAATACTAAAACCAGAATGAGATATTAATTTAAAAACAGGCCACAAAGGCATCTGCAGTAGGAAAATAAGATGGTGAAAATTCTCACCTTGTGAAGATGACAAAGGTGAATTTGACATATAGAGTGAGCGGCTTCTGATTCCCAAAAATAGTGGTCCTTCTCTTAAGAGATTGTACCCGGCATTTGCAGTGATTTTATACCACCAAAGAATTAAAAAAGGGTCAAATCCATGAACCATACAGAGATCACTAAAAGGACAGCATTATTCATTGAGACTGTATTTCCTTTTCTCTTTACATATTTCAAATAATTGGAATTTATTTTTTAAGAGCTCAATAAATTAAATATAACTCACCTACACCTTAATGACATAAAAGTACGATACAAACATAACATGATAGAAATTAATCTTGGTAATGTCTCTCATCATATTGTCTAAACACAGCAGCAAAGTGAGAGATAAAGTTAGAGTGTGTTAAGCATTGAATGGTTCAATGGATATTGCATGTATATGCTAAAGAATGTATATTCTTCACTGTTTGTGATGTATATATTTTAGTACATGCTGTTGAAACATTTGTAAAACTTCCAATACACTTTTTTCATACTGAAAATTTTACTGTGTGGACATTTCACTGGGAATTTTGTTACATTAAAAAAAAAAAAAGAATGTCCAGTCGGTATTTCAGCAGGAGCTGATGAAACAGGCATAAAATATCAAGCATAAAACCAAAGTGTTAAAGGGCACCTATGTAGTCAACCACTCTTCCTCCTATCTTCTTGTCAGGAAAAAATGGTACAGAAATGCTTATTATTTTTTCCAGTTTTGAAGTAATTTGTTTTGTTCAATTAGTCTGTCCATTACACTAACACAGGGTCTCAGTTATGTTTCTTGGTTAATTACTGCTTCAGAATGAGCAAGTGGTTAGCATAAAATATATGCTTGATCCAGAGAGGCTATTTAGCAATAAATGTAATTTTTTTCCAGTGACAGAACAATAAGTATCTTTCAAAAGCTACTGTGATAAATACTTCCTATGGCCTTTCCAGAAATTCCCCTTCTTTCAATTTTTGGAAATCTTTTTCAGCACTGATTTAAACACAACTTTAACTACCAAGCAGAACTGGTTCAGTTGAAAGCTCCCAGAGCTGTCTGTGAGTCTGTATTTTCTCTGCAAAATACTGTGCTTGAAATCCCTACAGATTCTTTAACTTTTATCCTACTGAAGTGAACAGGAATGATATATTCTGGTTTTCAAGACAAATCAGCAGAATATCTCTGCAGCTCCATACAGACACCTGAGATCATCTCATGGTTTTCTAATTCTTACAGCAGGATATAACTAATTTTTTGGTCAGCATTACACTGGAAGTAGATAAATGCAAATGTAGAAACAGAAGTCACTCCACAGCAGTACACTGCTATAAATATGTAACAAATCTGCATTTTTGCCATGCCATTTTGACTATTTTCATAGCTGTCATTGTGTCTTCCTTTTCTTCCCCCTAGTAACTTCCCTTAGATTCATGCACAGAAATCAATCTCTACTGTTAATGTTCTCTCTGCATCTACATTCAACTATTTGTGCATATATGAATGTGAGAGTTTGACTTTCATAAAATTCTGCTAGTAATGTGCATTAGCAATCCATTAGCCTTAATCATTTGTGTAGCCCAATATGGGTTTCCATTAGCACCCTTATGGAAACTAAAATGGAAAAATGATTTGCTCATGAAAGACAGAAAAAGAAGGATTCAGAGAGATGAGTTATTTCGTGATCTGTACGTCTTTCTGATCAGCCAGCTGGAAAAGCATGGTCATTGAAAAAGTTAGGATCACAGACTACCCATGCTATTTTCCCACAGGACTCCATAGGTGTTTCATTCTTTGATTCCAGAATCATTTTTCATAGATACTCATGACATCAGGATTGGTAACATGTCAGCCACTAGTTTAATTCTCTATATTCTTTCATAGTCAATCACCAAGTAAGTTATGATGGTTGAAGGCAAATCAAATATTTCCTGTAAGACAAGAATTTACCAGTCTTTTAAAGGGCTTGGATATTTTTGCCTTTTCATTCTCAGACAGTGCTTTTTTCTTTTTATTTCATAAGTATTTTAAGTTTCTTCTCTGTGTTCTTAGTACTGTTTTTTTTTTTTTCTGTGCAGGTTATAACTCTCCATGATATTGCAGACTATTTGTAAGGAGAAAGATTACCGGACTGTACCATGATATTGTCAAGGATCTATTAGCACTAGTGCTTTCCCCTTCTTCAAGTCATTGTAAATTTTTCCTCTCATTTGGCTTTCCTTAATGTTCGTAACATCTCTACTGTAGGCTACAACTAAGAGTCAAGAAAATTGCACTCTAGGTCTGGGTATACCATGGGCCTTGTGGCTGACCATATCATCTAATGCCCTGTATGGCTGTTTATGAGTCTCTGAGAGAAAGAAATAATTTTTACCCAAATTTAGTTAATTTTGAGATGTATAAATTAAAGTGCAGATAAAACCTTGATGTCTTAACTAGTGATTTTCAGACACGTGGTTGAATATGTTATTCTCTGTGTAAGAAGGAATGTGTCGTGTAAGAATATGGCATTTTCTAGAATCCTAAGTAAATACATAATATTAAAAAAAATCAGAAAATGTAGGCAACTTACTACATGGTTTTATATATCTCACTTCCCTAATTTTTAGTTCTTCATCTTCAGTGAGGATAGATTAGGGAAATTATCTAGTCAGATGACTTCAAAGAATAATACCAAACATTAGCATCATACAATAAAAATGTCTGGAAAGGGATTGCTACTTTGCTAAAAGAAGTAGATGCTTCTTGGTCTCTCTTTCCAAAGGAGAGAGACCTATGTAGGTAGCAATGATAGAAACTTTGTCATCTATCTATGGGTTGCTCTGGGTGTGTTTTTTGTGTTGTGGTTTGGATATCTTTCCCTCCTTGGGGTTTTTTAATGCATACTTTGTGAAATTAATAGCATAATTTAACATACATCCTTGCCTTTCACTCTGTGGGGAAGGTGGAACTCACTGGAGATGTTACATAGACAATGCTGAAATAAAGCAGCTGACACTGGCAGAAACAAAAGCAATATTTTATTTTTTTTTTTTTTTTCCCAGGTGAAATTACTGGTAGTGAAATAGCATTTCAACAATAAAACATAAAAGCGATACACAGTGGGGGATCATTAAAAAGTATCCTGTCACTTGAATCAGACCATGTATTGTAATGCAGATTATATTGATTTGCCGCAAGTTTCACATTAAAACTAGAGTTTCCCTCAATTGAGCACAAGTACTAAAACTCTTTGAATTACAGTGGCAAGCAGCAGGGTAGTTGGTACAACGTCTCTCTTACCAAAACTTGAGATCATAAGGATGTTAGCAGGAGGTTTTCAGACTTTTTTCTGAAAGCTCGATAAATTATTAACCAAGTCTGTTCCTACTATTTGCACTACTGCTGCTGGATAGTTTTCTTAAAAAGAACAGTGAGGTGCTGTGCCTTTATTTTTGTTGTAAAGTAGAGTATTATTCATGTTGTTCTTTTCAAAGATTAGGAGATACTATCTCAGGTAGAGGCAAGATACCCTTTCCAAAGATCTAAATTCAAATCTTCCATGTTATGGCTCCCTGCGATTACCAAGACTGTAAGAACATTCCTTGTTGCTTTTTGAAAATGTCCTAACTTCATCAGCTTTACCTTTGGTAGATACTGAATCCCACAGCCTTGAAGGATATGAGGAAGAACAGGAAAAGCTGTCACAGAAGGCATGTTAGGACTGTAGATGAGGCTGCTGGAAATACTCTCTCAAATCATCCACTGTGACATTTGAAAGTACCAAATGCGATAATGAACTTTTCAAAGTTAATCTGATTGGTCTGAGTCATGCAACATTGAGATTTCCTCCCCTTTAGGTGCTGTGATGCCTCATTTATGAACAGAAGCCCATGGCAGTGCAGCCCATGCCTTTTTTCATGATGAGTCAGAAAAGGTTTTGGGAACATGTATGGTAGTTAATGTCCTGCTTTGGGGAGCTGAGGGACAAATAGCTAAATAAATCTACTTCTGCAAAAGGCCAGTAGCAAGAAGCCATCATGATTCAGTTACATTAAGGTTTCTTTAGGTTGCTGTACTAGTATAAAGGAACCTGATGGTCACAGAAACAATCTCTGTCTGCAAGATGTAGCCTTCAGCCAGAGCAGAGAGTGTAGTACTGTGTGAGTCTGCTTACAGCCCCTGAAGTGTGGGATACATCAAAGACTGAGCTTAGGGAAGCAGAGACAATTAAAGAAAGAATGAATCGAGGGCTATACTGAGCACCACTTTGGCAGCCTTTGGCAAGGAGAGGTCAGTTGTTGAGGACCACAGGAAGCAGAGCTTCAGGCAGAGCAGCCTGAACCCCTACTGATTTTTTCTGTTGAGGACACAATCTCAGCCTGTGTGAGAATGCTGGAGTACAAAGTATTGGTGATTCAATCCTCATCTTGTCTTGTCAGCTCTTCCTCTGTCACAAAAATCACAGATCTGAGAGCTGGGACCAGGAAGTGGAATAAGAGCAGAATTGCTCAGGAGCTGGTGGTGGTACCTTTGAGGATCAACCACCACCACTAAAAACTATTGTACATTTTCATCAGTTTTCAAAGAAACTGCATTTAGTTTCTGCTTTGCATTGATGTATCATTTCAGATCTGTCAGATTATGTTTCACATTAGATCTGGCTTTGATAATATTATTTCACCATTACTTCCCCCGACTTTCCAACTAAAGGAAAGGAATATGTTGTGATTTCATTTTTTATCTTGATTTTGTACTCTAGAGCGGGCTTGCTGTGAATTCATGTATTCTTGCTGTTACTGAGTTTAACCCTAATAGAAGAACAGCCTTTCAGGCTGCTTGTCCGTGTCGCAGAAAAGATGCAACATGAACAACTGCTTTCCTTCCCTAGCATTACTTTGTCAGCATACTGACCTTCCATCTCGAGGAGCCCTATTTAATCATGATGAATAATTCTTTCTCAGAGATTTGTTTCATCTTGGGCAATTTTGCTGTGCCTGTTGTGATGGTACAAAGTTGTAGAAGTGGGATTTTTCTTGTGGTATTTTCTTAACTGGGTTTTGGACTCAGTTTTGCTATCTTCTGTCAAATAAACTTATGTATAGGGAACATGGTGCAGGCAGTTCAAATCATCCTACAGCTTTACGTACCAATTTCTGTCAGTTCCTGTCAAAATTCTACCTTTTGTGATTTTGGATGGATTTCTTATACTAAAAATGTAGCTGAGCTCTACCCCTAAATTCAGCTGAATGTGTATTGCTTTATACTTACATGGTGATTTTGCATAATTTTGTGGATTTCTAAAGAGAAGGAGGGGAGATGTCTGACCAGCTGCAAGTCTGAGAGCCTTTCAGCATTGTTAAATTACTGGTATTTCAGTACAGGTTACTGAACACTGACTGAAAGACAGTTCAAAAGGATTACAGGAAATGCAAAATTTAAATTGCAGACCTTAAGGTAATAGGTTTGTTCTTTACTGGTATAGATTTTTGCGACTGTAATGACATCCCTGAGGTTACATATTTTCTAAATCTTTTCATCTGATTAGCCTTTCCTTTTAGATTATGCAGTTTCCTGCAAACACAAAGAAGAGAGAATTAATACTATTTAAAAATAAAATTTTTGATTTTGACTTGTCTTCTCATATGTGATATTCTGTGTCCCTGTTTGTTTCACATTGGTTTTATTTTCTCTGATGTTCAAAATTGCTAAATGAATGTTCTAGCTCTTGCCTTTTTTTAGTGTATTGGTGTCTTTGGCAAATGTTAGATTTTCAGCATACTATGGGATCATGCTGAAAGTAATCATTGCCTTTTTCATTGTTAAGATCCCAGATTTGAATTAATTGCTGTTATGTTATTTATTACTGTCTTTTAGAAGACTTAGTAATACATTTGTATCATGTCATAGTACTTCTGGAGTAGAGCTAAATGAATGGCAAATTTGTGGAAGAGAGCTAACTGGCAAGAGATCTAGCTGGCAGGAGAAAAAACACTGAAGGTATCAGTCTGAGTTACAGCTTAGGACGGACTGTTCAATGTGGAGTTCATACACAGCAGACTTAGATGTGCCAGTAGAGCAAATGGCATATGAGGTTTTTCTTCAGTAATTCTTTGGTGTTTAAAAAGGACAACTTGATCTGTACAGTTACAAGTTATAAATTAATTTTTAATCAATGTAATTTTTGTTTCAAGCTCTCACCCCTGATAGCACTGAAGAGAAGCTCATATTTTAAATTCAGGTTTTCCTAGAACATACTTCTAGCTGGGGTCACATTTTCTTCCTTTTCAGACATGTAAATGGAGATTCTTTTCACCCACCAAGTGCTAAAAGCTAATCATCTCACCTCAAGTGTCTCACTCACTTCTTTTACCCAATGCAGAGAATCAGCTACATCAAACAATGGCAAACATCTCACATCCTTGTGATGAAATGAAACACATTTCATATGTGCCTATTTCTTTCATTGGTTATAGAAGATTAACTAGACTAGAGCTCAGCTAGTCTTAGCTAACCTATCACCTTAATTTAGGCAGAATCATTGTATACTTGATCCTTACTTCCAAGTTCATAATTTGTCACTGAAGCTTTTCAGAAGAGTTGAACCTAATTGCAGGAATGCTTGTTAAAAAAAATAATAAATACCATTTGACCAGGAATTGAAAAACATTTCCTTAGCTGGAGGTTAGGCAGGCCGACCATTTGAACTCTTCCTTAAAAATGTATGATTAAGTTCTGGAAGCAGTGTTTGACCAGAGATGTTCTTGAAATCGCAAGAACTTCACCATACTACTGTAAGATCATGTTACTAAAGTGAGAGAACTGAAAGGAAGGGTAAAAAGAAAACCTAAGAACTTAGTGTGAGTTAGCTGTTGGGACACTTTAGATTCAGAAGAGATGTAGGTGTTGTGCGTAGACTGGAAACACACCCAATAAGGAAGAAGGACAAGAACCATCATGCGTGACACATCTCGCTTATTAATGACCCTTTAATAAAAGATTCTGGAAGAGATTTTGTATGTCTCTTACTCTTTCAGGGAGTTAACTGTCAAAGCATGTGAAGATGGGAAGCTTTGTCAAAAGATTTGGCACTCAACAGTAATTTTGCTCATGTGATGGCCTCCAAAATTTTTCTAGTTAATAAAATGAAGTATGCAACTTGTCAGCTAAGGGTGGAGGCACTAAAGCTGCTTTCTACAGATTAAGCCTAAACTGAGAAAGAAATTAAGCAGCTTGTTGTAGACTTGTACATATTTTTGAAAAGGTAGAGGTATGATAAGTATGAAAGTCACAGTACCTTTCCTAAATTATTCTGACAGTTAAAAATGATGGACCCTAAGAAATCCAGGCTTGCTTATTTGTTCAGTAGCTAAGCTTAGGATGTTCTTTAACTTGGGAGTCGTAAAACAATCTGCACATTGATAAATGGGTAGTGCATTTTCACAGTTGCTTTCTATAAATAAACAAGGAAAGTAGCATTAAAATATGGCAAAAGCAGCACCAAAGTTTTACAGTGACTTATTTTTTTCGCGTTTTGTAGCTCTTTTCTTGCAGTAATTGTACATCATGTTGCTTAGTTATATGGAGAGTGAAATCTTTGTTTCTTTTATGTCTTGAGAAGACATCATTGTATTTGGTATTCCACCTGTACTGGAAGGTTGCCTTTCTAGCACTAACCCAAAGAAGTTTTCCTACTTCTGTCATATTGGAGTTAGTTCTTCAGCTTTTTCCATGCAGAATATACTTTTAATATTGCCAGAAACCCAACTGAAGCAATGTCCTCACCTTCAATTCCAAAAAAATATAATTTTTATTTTTTCTTGTGTAAAGAAAATAAAAATAACCCGAACTCCAAAACAAACTACACACAAAGAACAAACCTAAAGCATCAGCTGAGCAGAAACATAGAAAGCCATTGATTTTTAAAAGATTTTCATATTGTAGCTTCTGGATTGCTTGTCAAGAGACTGGCATGTTCTACTGGGGATTTCAGTAGGCAGCCACAACCAAAAATTTAATTGACAGTCAACGAATCAATCTTGTCAACTTCATTTGTGTTTAAGAAGAGTTGATATAGAAGATCTCTGTGCAAGCTTAGGGAATTCTACAACTTCCCTTATTTGTTATCTACTGTGCAAATACTTTGTAGTTCATCTTCCTTGTATTGCCAGTGTTGTAATGTTGGTGTCAGTAGCAAGGTCAACCAGAACTGAAAGTTCAACAGAAAAATGTGGGAACAAAAGCCTGAGAATTCCTGCAAAAGTAATCCAGAATAAGCATATTGGCAAGCTCAGCATGACACTGAGCTGGGATGAAGCTTCTTGCAAGGCTGAAGTGAGTCTTGCTTCATGTCTTGCTTGGTGAGTGGCAGTAGTGCTTTATTGTCTCAGTTACTGAAAGAGCTTTGAAGTGCAACCCTAATCATAAAAGCAATGTTAATGTTTTGTGACAAATCTGGGGTTGATTAAATGTTTATTTACTTTACAGGACATACAAAGAGGCTGTGTAAGTGGCTATTACTTATCCCAAAGGTCTCGAAAGGTACAGCAATCACAGGAAAGCAAAAACCAGAAAAAGCTAGATGGAAAAGGCAGAGGCAGTGTCAGCCTTCCTTCAGTTTTCCTGTCCTTACAGTTCTCTGTTTCTTTCTTTATTTAACCTCTTTTCAGCTTTCCAGTGATAGCTCTATATTCATACCTGGTAATTTCTAGCAATATTTCCTCATTCTTTTGCTTTCAATATGCTGTGTTTCAGTACAGACAGTACAGATTGCTTGGTTTTGGGATGGAACTTCAAGCGTGACAACTGGCAGAATTTAAACTCTATCTTTGAACTGCCTCCCTTATGAAGTACATCACCTATAAAAGAGCTAAAGAATATATGAGAGGGTACTGATTATTATTATTTATTCACTTGGTTTATTATTTCATAGGCACTCTTCTGTGCCATTCAGAAAGCAGCTGTCAGACTAAATAAAAATACATGATAAGAAAGCCCTCATCTTTTTAATTGATATTAATCTAGTTGCATCCAGCCATAAAATGCTCACCATTGATGATATGGCAAATAATGTGACTGCAATTAGTTAGCAATTCAATGTGCCTTTCAGAAAACAGTCTCCAAACCTTCCTGGAAATAACTCTCTTCTGCCAAAATGATTTGGTGTTTTTTTTTCTTTGAGACATATGAAACCATTAGGTTCTAGAGTCTCTTCAGATCTGTATTCTGAAAATTTTTATTCTCTTTCTGAAGTTAATGCACAAGCCTTGGTAGGCGAGGCAATGGATGCTGTTTTCAAAGGGAAATAAATAACAGTGCATATAGATAAATATCCTAGCATATAGCAACTCTTCTGAAAACATTACTGAGGGGAATTTTTATACCCTTTGTTTTTATCTTTTCCCAGTCTGACAAATGGATTGTCCTGAGGACTGGTCTGTAGAACTAAGTAACTTGTTTCATATTACCTTAAGGGTAATGTTGCCATGATTTAGAGGTAGCCTTCTGTTTGTGTTTCTATTTTTTTTTAGAATTTTGTGATAAAAAGGAACATTTTATTATAATTATTCACTAAATTTTAAGCCACAAGTGGTGATCAGGCCATTAGTGTACCACATGATACACCTAAGGGATTATGGACCATCCTTTGGTAAAGGGAGTCTTTTTCTCTACTTCTGGCTAAAGATGTCAGATTGACTACACAGGTTATTCTTCTGGCACTAGATCCAGTACAGTAAGGATTTAAGTATCCTCAGCCACTGTGCAACCCTGCAGAAGTTGTTTGATCTGGATGACCACAGATTATTTGCTGCATGTGTTGCTACATTCAGGAGGAAAAAAAAAAAAAGTACTTGCTAGGATACAGCAACAAAACTAAGATCAAAAGCTACAACTGAGAAGAGCGCTGAGGTAAGTGGAGTGGTAACCTGTGGTTAGCTTCTGTTTCCCCACCAACCCACCTCCTACCTGTGGTGCAAACAGCCTTGTCATTGCTGTTATGATAAGCAACATTTTATAATTTCCAAGATGGTGCATCTGGATTTAGATTGTTGGATGACAGTCACTACCCTTGTTCCTTTTTTTTTTTTTTTTTTCAACTGAGTCACTTTGACTGGTGGGAATCATAGGGAAATATGAAGACAAAACTGTCATTCACCTGTTGTGGTAGCAGATGGGTCCCTCCCAAGCTCTTACTGAAGGGTCAAAGGAAATTGTTCCCTTTGGAATTTTTATTTTACTGCGATTTATGTACTAGTGGCAAATGAGATCATTCCACAAAATGACTCAGACACCCATTTCTTCTCAGCACATGTAAAGATTATGCCCAGTTTTACAGCTGGTTCCCTATCTCCCATCAGTTTCTAACAGACCAATGCCAGGCTGCAGGTGGGTAAGAGCTTGATACATTTTAAGCTGGTAGAAGAGCTTGGTTTTGGGTTAACTCATCTCTTTTGTGCATGTTCCAGGTACCTGCCTTGTCCAGTATGCTTCAGGGGCAGTCTGGCCCTTGAAGTAACCCCACTGTTGATATTTTGTTGCCTCGGTGTTTGGTGTACTTGAAAGTCTGCTTATTTACTGATTCTGCCTTGACTGAAGACCATTTCTTCCCTGCTCTCGTAAGGGGGAAATACCATTTGATTATTACTTAATCTCAGCTAATTTACATGGTGGTATTTGACTCTCTGCTACAACAAGATTTGAAATTTTTGCTGGGCAACTCTTGAGTCTTTTTTCATCAATAAGCTTTTGCAGCAGAGTGAATATATTTCATGTTCCCAGTACCCTCTAAAATTTCTTGAGCTCCTGGTTTCTGGTACCTTTAAAATCATGTAATGTGGTGCTGTTGAATCAACTAAACACAGTTTAGTCTATGTATTTCTCCTTAGTTGTCATTAACTCCTTGTGGTTGTAAGAGAAGATAAGACTTCCCTTGATTTGCTAAATTTATCTTCATGGAGAAGTGAATGACCTTTATTAATGTGGTACTATTGCACATTTTTCCTTTTCAAGAAGTTTCTTTGAAAGTAAAGTTACAGGTGTAATATATTACTGTAACTAGGCATAATGAAATATCACTTTAAGAAAAAATTATTTTTAGTTGTCACCTAATGATCCCTACCCTTAGTTTAAGTACTCTCTATGGAATAACATAAGGGTCTTTTTGCCTGAAGGCTATTTCTATTAGGTATATGAAAATTATGTGTAATTTATATAAGCTAGCATCTCTCTTTAATAATTATTTTTGCCTATAGGACTTTCAGCACACTTCTTAAATGTATTGATTCATTTGAAATCCTCTGGAAGTCAGAGGTAATTAAAAATATTTGAAAGTGTTTGTTTACTGCAATGATCTTTTGAACTGTAGAATGAATACAGTGCTTATGCTAGAAAAAAATCTGATTATGAATCTAATGAGGATTGTGTTGCTAAGTGCTTCTAAAAGGCAAGTAATGGATAGCCACAATATGACTTCTTAACACCAATGGATGAGTGTAACCAACAGCTTCATTTATCTGAGTTTTCAACTGTTGAAAGCAATAAGATGCTTTCCATGTTTTGTGTAATATAGTGTCTTTGGATGGAAAAAAGAAAATATGGAAATGGAATATTTTAAATCTAAAAGCATGAGTTTTCACTAGGTCAGTGAAACTTCAACACAACATTGACCATAGTGACTTTATACTGAGTGCATTTAAGGGCTCAAAAGTGTGAAACCTTACTGCTTTTATTTTTTGCCTTTGAGATGTAAATAAAAGCCATTCACTAATTCATTTGGGTGTTGGTTTTTCTTTAGTTTTGTTTTGGGTTTCTTGAGTATGTTGGGGGAGGCTGGATGGGGAGAGTTGGGTTTTTTTCCCCTGTAGGAATAGGTAATAGATGTAAAAGGGTATTACTTATTTTGTAAAGCAGAACTCCTTCCCTATCCTGCATGGCCCTTAGTGTCCATTCAATGACCTATTTTGTGTTACCTATGTGAACTAAGAATGTCAGGAAAGAAGATAACATGTAAGATTTACATAAGAATGGTTCCTTTTCTGCTAATTTCCCAAGTTTGCACAGATGAAAAAAATCACTTTCTGAGGGCAAGTGAAAGGACCAGAATGTTGATTTTATTGGAGTAACTGCTGTAGTTGAAGACAAATGTATTTGATTTTTTTTGGTGGATTCTAGTAGTGTGTATTTATTTTAGATTTATTTGACACTTTAAAGAGCACTCATTCAGGGTTGGAAATGCCTTTGACATTTATCAAAAATACAACTGTATTCTAAGCAATTGTTGATTTTTTTCCGTAATTATAGAGGCTAAGACCCAGAAAAGCATGTATATAACTAAAACCACACACTTAAATGCTCTGATGAATAGGACAGCTCGGCTGCGTCATGGCAGTGAGGAAGAATGAAACAGAAAGGTCATGGTCTCTTCTCTGTTTGAGGCAATCTGCCTGGGCAAAGACACCAGAAATTGGATATATTTTGCTATGTGGATGCAGGGCCAGCAGAGCCAGATTTTACTTAACTATCTCTCAGAACTCCGCCTGAGAAATGCGAAGAGACACATGGCAGACACACATCAGCCTGCAACGCATCCTGGGACACTATGGTGTCTGGTGAAAATGAGAGAACAGAAAGATGAAGTGAAGACCTAATGTGATCTGTGAGAGCTAAGGAGCTGATCCTGATCAGGGAGTGGCAAAGACTATCCTTATCCTTACCTCAAGCACTGCTCAAACAAATGCAGTGTTAGAGTATTCAAAGGTAAGAAAATGTGTATCACTTATAGATTTTTTTTCCCTGTTTGATTCATTAGGAAGAGACTGTGCACTCCAGTTAAATGGATGGATTCTTGAGACCAGTTTACTGCTTCAACAGCCTTTGTTCCACTAGTCTTACTGAGATGAATGGCCCAATAAAAAAAAGGGGAGGAAAAAATTCCCAGTATTATTCTCTGTAGATCTTGCGTTTTCTTAGTGACCTACATGTTTTTTTTCCACTACTTTATGCTTTTATTATATATATAAACACAGGAATTCAGGCATCTTTCTAAATAAGAAACAAAAGAGTAAATGTACTGTTACCAGTGTCATGTTGCAGCTGTGTGAGGGATTAAAGTAAAGTATAGGATAACCTTAAATACAATTTTTAAGGAGAAAACCATAGGTAGCAGTGTTTTAAGTTGCAGCTTAAAACAGTGACCTGAAGTGCATAAAACTAGCAGCTCTGTATTCACTTCAAGCTTTAGATTATGGAAAGCACATCTGACTTGTCAGTAACAATCACTAAATAAAGCTTGTCATCTGAAAAGCGAGGAATCCACAGATTAATCTCACACTCGTAAGGTAATGGAGCCTTCCAGCATATGCTGTCCAAACAGGTGTTGGGTCCCAGCTCTGACCACTTTTAGTCTAGGGGAGCTCAGGGCTGGAGCAGATGGCTTCTGCTGAATAACTGAGCTGAGCACAGGATGTGTCGCAGTGACCCCAAGACTACAGTTAAATATGCATCCATGTGGGAGGCTGGCATTTGGTTTGGTATCTCTAACCAGTCTCTGTAGAAAAATAAATAGCTTTACTATTAAAGAAAGGAAAAGAAAAAGAGACTATAGGATTATGCTCTCGTTTTGTTGAGAAATTTTTAGGTCACAGGAACCTACAGTAGAACTGTAGTTCTCCTGGACAGTTTTGTATCTTTTTGAAGGCATGTTTTTAATACAAAGTTGTACAGGCTTTCAATAACATATTCAGCTTTAGCCCTTTCAAGGAGGAGGAAATAGTGCAGGCTATACTCAGTTTATAACATCTTGCAAAAGAAAGAAGAACCAAAAGCAAGAAGTGCCTGTCAGGGATCCTTAATATTATTTTCTGTGGGAATTTCATGACTGAAGATTGCATCAGAGTTGATCAGTTCCTATTGTATAATTCTACCTACCCTACATGTGTGCAGAAACACAAAAGGATATTGAAAGCATGGTAACTAGAAGTTCGTTAAAATGGAAGTCACTCATACCTCTAAAATGATAGTGCAAGTAGTTCGTGTTGATCTGTCACATTACGAGGAATGCTTCTTAGGAATTAACAGTGTATGCCACTATACACTGGCTGAAGCAGACAGTAAGGATATAGAGGCATGGTGGGGAAAAAATATCTAAGTATTGGAAACAATAAAACAAGAAACTAAAGGAACTATATTGCCTTTACTATCCTCTTAGAACGAAGATTTTGATAAGGGACAGCCACAGATAATATTGAGGTTTGGTCATCATCTACTCATCCAAAAATGTGGTATGTGAAAGGATTTGAGAAATGGGATTGGGAGCCCTCCAAAGATTCTATAGCTAGAGAAAGATCTGAGTGAAAAATAATTATTTGACCCTCTAAAAAACAGAAGTGCATTAAAAATAATAATGTCCCAAATTGGGACAAAAATTAAAAAATTTTTAGTATTTTCCATGATATTAGACAGTTCTTGGTTTGAAATAGAATGAAATAATTCTGTAATATTGTTTCAGTTTTGTGTATTATTGCATTGCTATAGGTAAATTCCCCCACCCAGCACATGGTATTTTAAATCAAAAATGGAACTTTTCAGTCTAAGAAATTAGAAGTAAGATTCTAGGTTACTTTCTGGAGTTTTGAATGTCAAAAGCTGTCTTCAAAAAACAGCCCTTTTATTTGAAAGAAAATGTTTTATAAAGATAGTATGAAGCACCCTAGCTGGATTTGCAAACTTTTAGTGTTTTGGAATGAAGCTTTTCTACCTTCATTTTAAAGGACACATTAGACTGGCTTCATCAGAAAACTCTGCCTCAGGTATTCATACAATATTTTCATTTGTTAGAAAGCTCAAGGGAACAGGTAACAACTCAAGCGAAGAATCTGAGATGCAGAGAAGTAAATACTGTATACCAAGAAACAAATTCTGAAAATGAATTAAAGAGAGAAGAATTCTTGTACTAGAAATTTTATATCTCCGGGCTTTTTCAGTTCAATAAATATAGACAGATATAGCTTCAATAGTATTGATATTAATAAATGGAGACAACTGTATTCAAGTATACCAAAAGCCTGAAAGTCATTCCCCTCCTTAAAGAAGATATTGACAAGAAAGAAGAAAAGCCTGTAGTTTTTGAAATACCTTGAAATGTTGAGGAGACTCCAGACACTGCACTTCCATTGTTCATTTAATGAAATAAGCTATTGCCTACACATCCACTAGAACATAAAATAGAAATAACATCTTAATTGTTATGCAGGGTAGGGACTAAATAGCATAGTAGAAGTTGGAACAAAGTGAGAGGTTGACTTAGAAGTTTCACACTCATGCCAACGCTTATTGCCACATGGGGTATATTAACACAAAACTATTTCTTAGCAGTGTTTCTGCTTGCATTATTTTTACCCTTTTTCTTCATCTGTTTGGTTTTGGGTTTTTTTTTTTCCAGTGGTGCAAGTACTCTTGTAAGGCTGCATCACTTTCCTGCTGACATTATCTGCTGTTGGAAGTTCATATGAGTGGGAATTATGCATGTTTTCAAGGAGTCTCATTGCATAGTGTTTAGATGCAGAAGATGTATGCTAATCCCTCCCTGAAAACGTAACTCTTTAGGTCCTTAAAATAGTCTGTATAACAGACAGCTGAAAATCCTCCAGAGAGGTACCTGGGTGAAAAAAGGAGAGTAGAATTGTGCCATCCCATTATATAGAATTGACAGTGGCTACTACCCAGTTTTTCATAAGGAGTGTGTTTGTGAAAGTTGCAAAATGGGAAAGTAACTGAGCCCAAGCAGAGGAAGAAGTTTATAATGAAGAGTCTGAAGTGATACAGACATTTCCTGTATTTTCTGACAACTTAGTCTCAGTTGATTCTTTCATGGAGATCTGGCCACATCTGTTCTTTCAAATGAACAACCCAAAACCAGTTAAAAGCTCTTGAAACAGAGAAAATTCAAGACTTATTGGTAAAGATGGATCAAAATAAGGGATTTGACAGCAGATATCTCTTATCCCTCTCAGCCTACTGTGATTGTTGAGTGAATTCTGTTGTGCTGTGATTCCAGCAACTTTCATCAGCTCTCTGAGGTGTAATGAATTCTGCGTTGCCTCTTCTGAACCTCTGTGAAACTATCTTTTTTATCATCAGCTCTGAGGTTTGGCTTTAGGCCTGTTCCCTGCTTGTTTTAGGAGCCTCTTAATTGCTGTTTTTGCTGGAGGCCCCTAGCTTACTGTGTATTCTGCCTGCTCTATCCTGCAGTCAAACACATCCACTTCAGGACAAGCGTCCACTCCCATCCGAGAGGCTCCGCACCCATTCTCAGCAGAGGATGTGCAGTGTACGTGCTGCAGCTGGCAAATGCATAAATCAGGATGGGTGCCTTTAATCAGCCTCCCATTGCCCACCTCAGCAATGGGTTAATATGACAACACTGCAGGCAGCTGCACTGTGAATTTGAGAAGCCAGGTGGTACCAGGAGTCAGAGTGGTTGTGAGGAGAACTCTTAAGTGGAATTAGAGCCTCCTGTTCAGCCCAGCATTTAAGAAGAGGTGGAAAGATGGAGATAATAATAACAAAAAATTAAGGAGACAGATCTCACCTTATGAAGGTCTGTTTCCCTTTGTAATAGATGAATATAATATCAATTGTTTGCTTTAAAGGGGTTTAGCAGTCATTCCTGTGGATTTATTGAGTATGGGAGGCCAAGCCTCCGGTTTCAGGAAATGGTGGATGGTGAGCAACTGGTCCGGGTAAAATCTTCAGCCCTCTGATGACAACAGAAAGGACCAGAATGATGTGCAGAATCTGTCACTTGGTGATATGCTTTTATTAAATAAACAGAATAGTTCACTTCTCTTTTGAAACATAGCATCTAATAAAATAACTGAAAAACATCTAAATGTTTCTAAGCTTGATTGCTCATTAACACTGATAAAAGCTTAGGATGAAAAGAAAGAATAAAACACTGAAAAAGAGTAGAGCCAACCATTATAGAATAAAGCAAAGTGTGATGAAAAAGAGACTTGGAGTGAACAAATTTACTGTTGACCATGAGACTAATGTACCAAGGACTACAAGACTAAGTTATGACATCTGAGTCATTTGGCATATATAAAATAGACATTGAGATAAGCTACTGTCTTGGAGTACATATCTCTTTGAAAACAAATTATTCTGGCTCCGCATTTATTCTTGATTAGTTCCTTGTGCCCACCTCTGTTCTGTAGTTACAGTAGCTGTCATGCTGTATGTTATAAAAAGGCACGAGTGTGTGTGCCCCACACATGCTGTGTAGATAAAGCAGAGGCACATGACTCACTAAACAGCAAAGGGACTTAGTGACTTAGTAAAAATCAATATGAAAGTGAATGGGTCACTTTTAGCCGTTTGACAGTTCTGACTTTGTAAGTAGGTCACAGCATTGGAATATTAACGTATTACAATGAAATAAATTACATGCAAGAACAAGACTGTAAGGAAGGGATTTAACTGTAGCTTCTGGATCTGCATTGAATTCTCTGATCAGAGAAAAACAGATGATTGATTCCCTTTCTTATTTTCTTCTGTAAAGGAGCCAAAGTAATTTTATCCAAACTGTTTTATTTGGATGTATAGACTGCAGCTACCATTTTATAATGCTTAATCTTACTGGTTATGTGGAGGGTGTATCATTGAGTTTATGCATGTATAGTTGGTCTTGCTCTCTGGAAAGCAAATGGAAGTAATTTGAGAGAAAGAATATGTCACAGAGAGAACCTGACCTGGACTTCACTCAAAACCACAAACCTTGTGGAGAAGATAAAATCTGTGCTTTGAAAGATCTTGCTTTAAAATGCAAAGCTTTCTCCCACATTGATGTCAGCAATGAAGAGCTTATTTCACAGAGGGTTCTGCTTTTAATTGTAGAGCACTACATCAAATTCCAGAAGATAAATGAACATGGAACAAATCTGTACTGGCTCTGTCAATAACTAATCTGACATCAGCATTTTAGCTCTTGGACAAAGGCAGCTTTGAGGTCTGGAGAAGATTACAAAAGGGCCTTTTCTTTGTGTTTAATTTAAATGTTAAATTTCTATCAGCTCAAGCACTGTTATTAAT